>JBBPBX010018282.1:22673-37157 GCA_038048925.1 Garcialebias charrua | reverse complement strand
AATGTTCATTCTGACGTTTCTGATCTGCCCTATGGGGTGCCCCAGGGTTCAGTTTTGGGCCCGATCCTCTTTTTATTGTACCTACGCCCATTAGGCTTTATCTTAAATAGCTTTAGTAACGTCTCATACCATGTGTACGCTGATGACATTCAATTGTATTGTTCATTTCGACTGTCTGAATTCTATAAATTGACTGAACTCAGTAACTGCCTATCAGCCATTAAGATATGGCTTAATGACAACCACCTGCAGCTAAATGCTAACAAGACTGAAACGCTTATCGTTGCTCCGGATGATAAAATCATTGAAATTAAGAAGCATCTTGGGTTCCTAAACCTTGCGAACAAAAACAACCTCAGATATCTGGGTGTTCTCTTTGACAGCTCTCTGTCAATGGACAATCATTGCAAATTGTTAGTTCGAAACTGTTTTTATCATTTACGGAATATTTCTAAGCTACGAGCTATTGTATCACAAAAGGAATTAGAAATGATTGTCCACGCATTTATTTCTTCTCGCCTAGACTATTGTAACAGCCTTTTAGTGGGGATTAGTAAATCCTCCATAGCTTCCCTTCAATCTGTGCAAAACGCTGCAGCCAGGCTTTTGACTAGAACCCCCAGAACAGCTCATATCACTCCGGTTCTGGCCTCTCTACACTGGCTCCCAGTTCATTTTAGGTCACATTTTAAAATTTTATTATTAACTTTTAAAGCATTACATGGTGAGGCTCCTAAATATTTATTGGACCTTTTGAAGCCTCTTTGTCCATCTAGAACTCTGAGGTCTTCCAATAAGCTACTGCTGACAGTTCCGAGAACTCATTTTAGAACTCGTGGCGATAGAGCATTTCAAGTGGTGGCTCCGAGGCTCTGGAACGCTCTCCCTATAACAATACGCTGCTCCGAGTCAACAGCTGCATTTAAAAACAGTCTTAAGACTCATCTCTTCAGACAGGCGTTTGATTAACTTTGTACATTGTTTTTAGAGCTTGTTATGTTTTACCTTTTTGTATAGTATCTCTGTGATTTTATGATTTTATTTCTGTGATTTTATGATTTTATTTTTCCTCTTGTGAAGCACTTTGTGACTCTCATGTCTGGGAAATGTGCTATATAAATAAAAATTACTTACTTACTTACTTACTTACTTACCTACTGACTCAGGCACATGGACAGCTTCTGCATCCACATCCAGGGTTGTGGCAACTCTCAGCCTGGCCTCTAAAAGGTACTGGCTGAAAGCCTAAGGTTTTGGTTGCTTTGTCCCGACACAAGCAGCAATAACATTCACAAGTGTTCCCCTTGATGTTTACGTTTTTTGCCTGGGAGACATATAATGGAAAGGTTTCCCCTCTCCTTGTCGGATCTCCTACATCAGGATGGGCTCCACTTGTCAGTCGAGCCGTGAAAACAACAACAAAGGAGGAAAACATCGCTCCTCCTGCTCAAAAGGGAACAGGAGTTGATGAGTACTCGTGCTACTGGAGCACGCTTGTGCTGTTTCTAGTTAGTGTTATATATATAAATGCTCATGTGAGACATCATGTGGATGTCTCTCACATTTGGCCTTTTTTCCTCTTGGCATCTGCTCTCTGCATTCCTTGTAGTAAGCAGCTAAGAGATGCCCGTCCCTTAGGATGGAGGTTCTCACATGCATTTTGCTGAGCATTTCAAGGGCGTGAATGAATTACGTTCCCATAGCAAGTATGTTGCACCGAGAGACCGAACTGAAAGGGAACTGAAAGTTATGCACCATAACTCATGTTCCCTGAAGGAAGGGAACGAGGTGCAACATAGCTGGCCCTTTTCAATGCTGAAAGCTCGGTGAAGTGCAATTTCTGAGAAAGATGGAGGGGCGTCAGTCGCTTAAGTACCTGAAAGGCGGTACCTCTGACGCGGGGTGACGCCCCCTGCCGTAAAAGGCGTGATTGTATTCCTTCAGGTAATCGCGTGGGGGCGCAATTCCCATAGCAAGTATGTTGCACCTCGTTCCCTTCCTTCAGGGAACATGAGTTATGGTGCATAACTTTCAGTTTTATTATTGCAATAAAAAGCTTTAAATCAAGTCTTACACCAAAATTCAACAACACTGAATAAACACAAACGAATAGAGAGGGTAGATGTGAGCAATACAGTAGAAATATATTTTCCTAAATTAGAAGATTTTCACAACTTTAATTATTTTAACGTTATATTACATATTCTGTAACAGGGAACAGTTGTTAGATCAATGTGAAAAAGTGAGTGTGTGTAGTTGAGATGTGGTACTTTGAGATGAATTCACACACTGGCTCGATATGAACAGCAAGATGTCCAGGCATGAGACACTTTTTACAGAATTACCTTGATTATTCAGCTGGACTTCTGTGAAAGTTGTCTTCTGTCTTGTTTCTGGTCTTTAATGATTTTTAATGTTTAAAGACTGCATCTGATAAAAACAATATGTTAGTGTTGGAGGAAATAAAAGGAAAAATAAGACATTATTACATACATGTGAAGGCTCTCATTTATCCAAGTTTCCATAATTAAGACTGAAAGTTTTGACTTATTTTTAAACCTTAAGACTTACACAGACTGTAAACTAAATGACTCAAATATTGTCACAGATTTTTCCACCTGGATTATTGACCATGCATCAGGGAATGTCACTTTTTATTTATATCAATTTTTACATTTTAAATAACAATTTAATTTAGTAATCCTAGCCTTTTGATTATTTTGTTTTAAACTAACAGTGGCATTTCTGTCCAAAGCAAACCAGTCATTAAAACAAAACAAAAAAAAACGATTACTCTGAAAGCTATAAGTTGTGCTTTGTAATGTATTTAATGGAGGGACTATGGACCAAATAACAAAACAACGATAGTCTGATGAAGTTTTAACAGTCAAATATTTTGTAAAATGGTTGAGAAAAAAAATTTAATAGATAACTGTGGATTATTTTAGATCTATTCTATTCAATGTATAGTCCGTATATTTTAATAATATAATAAATAATATAATTGAATAATATAATAAACAAGCAACTAAAGTAGGTAAAATGTAAAATCCCCTCTATCTCTCCTCATTTTATGTCAGAAGATTTAGGCTGAATATCTTTTAATATTTTGATACAGAAAGAAAACATGAAAATAGTAGTTGTCTCAGCTGATTACTGTCAGGATTTCTTGACCTACAAAATAATTCCTAAAACTCTTACCTCCTCTTCATCTTCGTCACTACCTTGGCGGCATTCACTTCCTGTATCCCAGACAGTTCCCCCACACTTTCCATGGACCGCCTGTCATTATCAGCAGTTGATGAAGTTTTAGACCCATTAAAAAACGTTGTCACTTTCGGTAGTGTAGAAACATACATTTTGGTTTTTTCACGCTTTTTACGTTTTTTCGCTCCGCTTTCGTATCTTCGCATTGGCTTCATCTTTATTCTGTCTCCTCTCTCCGGCTTCTCACTCAAGTAGCATACAACACTTCCTGATTTTTGGGTGATGTCATGATGGAATAGTCTATTTTAGTAGGGGGGTACATAAATTGACCGTTTTTTTGTATTGCGTTTTTAATGATCGTTTTCATCGTATATAATTATTTTTATGTTAAACGTACATTAACAAGCAGGAGCAATGTTAGGGATGTAGGTGACTGGCCAGGGCGGGGCGGGTCCTGGGCCCCTGCTGATTGGGGGGCCCTGCTGATTGGGGGCCCCAGGCAACCGCCTCGTTTGCTTATATGGTACATCTGCGTCTGGTGTGTAGTGCTCTGTGTCAATGCTCCACGCCTGTTTTCATTCCTCGAGGCTTGCTTCATTTATGAAAGCTCACATCTACACTGGACATGGATTGATCAATCAATGTTAAATTTTACTCACCAGCTCTGCAGAACAGCAGCTAGGTTCTGGATCCAACTCGGTTGCGGTTCAGCAGACCTACCCTGCAGCGATGAATCCCACCGTCCAGTCCAGGTTGATGTGCACGTGGATAGTTGAGCTTCAGGAAGCTTCAGGATTATTTGTGAATTTCCTGCCAGTTCCATGAGCTTAACAGTTAGTGTGGATTTGTGTTGCAAAACTATTTGTGAATTTCCTGCCAGTTCCATGAGCTTAACAGTTAGTGTGGATTTGTGTTGCAAAACTAATTATTTGTGAATTTCCTGCCAGTTCCATGAGCTTAACAGTTAGTGTGGATTTGTGTTGCAAAACTTTCCCTCCTTTTCGGTAGAAAGCAGCAGCCAGAAGCACTGTTGGCTTCTGGGTAGTGTAGTTCTTTTGACTGGCCTTACAGTGAAGGCTTATTGAAAGAAAACTGCACAATGGTGGCACCTCACTCACCCAGCACACTCACTCTTTGCCCCACTCCCCTCAGGACGGAGGTTGAGGAGCATCAAGTGTAGAACCACTAGACTGAGGAACAGCTTCTACCCTGAGGCTGTTAGACTCATGAATAAATAAAAATAAAATAAAAAATAAACACTGCAAAATATCACATCATACTGATGCTGATCTGTTTTCTTGTTGCTGTATTCATCTGTGACCATCTGCTCATACAAACTCATGTTCGTGCTGCTGTGTATTACTAGTTGATGTTTTTCTTAGTTAGTTCTAGATGTTATTACTGTTTTTCTCTTTCATTTGTTGTTGGATGTAACTGGGACCTCGTGTACATAATCTCGTTTTCATCTCATGTACCACATGCGGTGCAAATGACAATAAAGACTCTCTGACTCTGACTCTGACTCTGACCTGTCTGAAGTTTTTTATTTTTTTTTATTTTGATGGACTTTTTGTCCCGTATGTCCCAATCATATGAGTATTATGAATTATCGACGGACTACTGCATACTAAAATCATGGATAATTTAAAACATTTCAGAAATGGGAATTGAGGCTGTAACATTAAATGATTGTTTTTTAAAAATGGCTATAAAAGAGGGTGTTAATGATCAGATCTGTTACATGTTTTTTGGGTACTTTGTCATGTCTGCAGTTGGCAGTATTTAAAAGGAGTAATGAAGATGAGTGGGTTTGTTCTATTCCTTTCCTTAATGCTGGGTGGCTGTATAATTTAAATAAGGGTGTATGAGATGAGTTAATTTGTTTGTGTGGGAAGGATTTGCTTTTATGTAGGTGGTTTATACCACTTTTCTGTGATATGAAAAAAAGCAATATCTAGAAATATTAAGCCACCACAATACTTTGCATTTTGTACAGTTGGTCATGACGCTGGAAGTTTATGTAAGAAGCTAATTAAACTGAATGTTGAAAATGTCTCAGTAAGAAAGAAACACAAGTACCGGTAGCTACATCATCACCAGACAAAGAACAAGAGAGAAATACGTTTTTCTTGGCCATCATCAGGAGCATCTACAAGCTGTTTGTCCTGGAAAAGGTTAATTTAATATAGTCCAGCCATTTTCATTAATCAGTAGCATAAAACGGATTCATAATGGTTCTAATATTCATTAAGTTCGTTTATTCCAGCATGTTTGATAGGAACATAAAGTGAGGGAAACTGTATAGGGAAGATAAGACCACAGCTTATTTTATATGCACATTTTTATAAACTGTATTATTGGTTATGTCTGGTATTTTGTTGACCTCCTCTGTCCACATCTTGTACATTTCAGCACTCTTTGTACCTTGGCAGCCACTCGTGATTTAATCTACTGAATTAAACTTTTGAAATAAAACAAGCTGTTTGTACACATTTTCTATGGACATTTAACACTCAAGGGATTATTTTTGTAACTCCAGATTATGTCAAAGAAGAAGTGTAGTAAATGAGTAAAAAAAAAGAAGCTTTATTCCATATGTGTACAGTTTAAACAACTGAAACTAAGATAATCAGAGATGAGCACTTGCAGTGACCTTGAACTGAATCTAGTCCAGGTATCTGTGTAGCTCTTTCAAAATTAAATCAACTTTATCTTCACAATATGTCAGAGTATGACTAACCAATCCCCATCCATGTGGATGCGTTTTTCTCGGAGAGTGTCTAAGGTTGAGTCAGGTCCACAGGACGGGTTCTTCTTTTTTGCAATGTTTCGTCTTTTATCGGTCTGAGGAGCTGCAAGCAAGCGGCCTTCTCATTGTGGATGAACTAGTTTGCAGATGACATCCAGAACTAGTTGTTCACATGTACAGTAAAAGGAGGACCATCAGCCTAACAACTGATCGTTAGGGCCCTGATGGCCACTTGCTATTCATAGAGGGGTGAGGGATACTTGCAAAAACAGCATTGTAAGAGGGGGACAGTTGAACACAGAGGCCTCTGCTCCTCTTTAAAGATGGACGGATTCTCTTCACAAAGATGGCTTCATGTACTCTTCTCTCATATGAGTGTTCCTCTCTATCAATGACGTGAACATCTTCATCCCTGAATGAGTGACTGCTGGCTTGCAGAATAATGTAAACTGCAGAGTCCTGGCCTGATGATGGTGCTCTTCTGTTCTGGGCCATCTGTGTGGCCTACAGTTGTAAGGCTGATGCGCCTCCTTTTGCATATGAACAACTACAGGTAGTTGTATCTGTTACCAGCAAACTGGTCGATCCACTATGATCAGGTGTTGTTTATAAGACTGAGTTTGCTTGCAGCTCATCAGGCTGAAGAAGTCTTTTGGATCAGAGACAAAACATTTCAACAAAAAGGAATCCGCTCAGAGGGCCCGACTCAGCCTTGCTAGATTTGGATTATTGAGCATGCATCAGAAAACTCTAGACCAGGGGCCTCATGTATCAACCGTGCGTGCGCACAAAATCCTTGCGTGCGTCACTATCCACGCAAAACCCCGTATGTATCAAAACTGAACTGAACGTGAATATGTGCGCATCCAAGTACATTTCCACGCCAGCCCCATGGCAGGCGTACGCACGTTTCTGTGGTTTTTGTTCCTTTGGCGACACTTACAGGTGATTCTGAGAAACTGAAGCCCCACAGTCTGTGGTTGACTTTAAGAGCGGCTTAAGACCTTTCTTTTCAACAGAGCATACTCTACTCCTCATGATTCTACTTTTGATCTTAGCTGACACTGTTGTTGATTTTAATTGTGTTATTATGTGTTTTATTGACATTCACTTCTGTTGCACCTTGTAGCACTTTGAGATGTTCATTAATGAAAAGTGCGTTATAAATTGAATTCATTATTATTATTAGTATTATTATTAACTGTTCATGATGTGAAAATGATTGTTGTTCACACCAGACACACATGATTAACAAGTATTACATCCACATGGACGCAATTAAATAAAGGACGCGCAAAGTTGTGCAAAAAATACATTTAACAGGAACGGATTCAGCCTTACTGGAGGATATAATAAATAGTGTAACACGCAGAGCATTTATTTATAAACAGATATAATTTTCTGATCTAGGATATGGCTTATCAGCCGTTTTCAGGAATAATCCTTTTTCATTTTGGCACTGCTGCGCTCTGGAGCACAACGCAGGAACCGTGCACAACGCGTGCAGAAGCAGCGATCAAACTGTTCCCGAGCTTTCCAGAGGGAGCTGCAGGTCGATCGGGACTGTCCAGTCCACACAAAGCCGATTCATGTCCAATGGAATGGTCTCATCCATATGATTCCAAAGGCTGAGTCATGGTTGCGCTTTGGAGCGCGCGCGCACCCTCGCCGGTGTTACACGGCAGTGGAGGTGTTACATAATCTGCGTTTATTGTAGATTTCTCCAAAATGACACGTGAAAGTACACCATATATAACTTGTAGGAGAGCAAAAGATTCACAGACAGACTGCGCACAAAGGCTGCGGCGCGCGCAGCGTTTGGAGACTCCAACATCACGTCATGTCATGAAAACTCCAATGAGGCGCACAAACTCGTTCCTTCATATCATCTATTAAATAAACAAAGATCTATGTTCTACCAAACATCTAAGTTCCTCTGTGTTTACAGTAATTATGGTAATAAACTCATGCGCAAAGTTAATATTTTCACTGGATGGATGAACCAGTTGCACACCAAAGCAGGGTGCGCGCGCACACAAATACCGACACACAATCACTCGTTCTTTGTGTGACACATTTTATTACTATTCTTACTTAGGATTTCTTTCCTCACTCATATTATATTAAATTCATTAATTTCCTGAATCTAGAAATGATTTCTGATCGCGCAGGGATCAAACAAACATGTCCTTCACACATGCAGGAAGTAATTTGCATCTGTTTAACATATGTAAATGAAGGCGTGTCAGGGGAGGTGTCTCACGTGCGCTCAGTTCCACGTTAATTGTGATGTACAAAAGGAATGTGCGTGGATTCCGGTGTACGCACAGTTTGATACATCTGGATTTTTTTGTGCGTACACACTTTTCTGGATTTGACCGTACGTCACTTTTCAGTAGGAAATCAACGCTAGTCTTTGTACATGAGGCCCCAGGTGTGTCAAACCAAAAGGGGGCCAAATTATTATTATTTCAAACTAAGGGCCAGTTTCAGAATCTACATTAACTCAGTTTATTTATCTTTTAAGTTTATTTGGACTGACACAATAAAATGCTGGTGAAGATTCTCAGTCGTCCAGGACATGATAAAATCAAAAAAGACGTTCAATACAAAATCAACTGGACTTTATTTGTTGCAGAAAACGTTTCGACTTCTGTCCAGAAGTCTTTTTCAATTCTGAAATTGAAAAAAATTGAATTCAGAATTGAAAAAGACTTCTGGACAGAAGTCGAAACGTTTTCTGCAACAAATAAAGTCCAGTTGATTCTGTATTGAACGCCTTTTTTGACACAATAAAATAGACAAACTGAATAAAGCAGCAGCCCCATGCCTGTATCATGGTGCTTATAGCGCGAGCTAATTTGCAGCACTTGCACCTGAAGAGGTTTTTACACACAGGATATCTAAAGTACTATTAAGAAGTGTTAGAACTCAGATACCCAACATCTTTTCTTGGTTGCAGGTTCCTCAACAAGAGTTGGATCGGTCTCATTTGACATACTCTGTTGCAGTTTTGACATAATAATCAAAGATTAATGAAAAAATTAAAGTGATAAAAGTATTTTACATTTCAAATAACATCTTGTGGGCCAGATAAGATGTCAACGAGGGCCACATTTGGCCCCCGGACCTTGAGGTTAACACATATACTCTAGAGTGGTTGCCAATCCATCAGAAAGCTGACTGTTTGATCCTACAGTGTCTTCAAGTTGATGGGCTCAAGAGACTGAACCCTTGTTAAAATGCTCAATGGTGTGTAGTTTTATGATAAAATACTGCTGAATGAATTCACCTTGAACTGTAAAGTGCTTTTAATAATCGACACGACCAAGATGAACTGTAAAAATGAAGTCTGACAATTATGTAACCTGTTTATTAGTACGGCAGAAAAAAAAAAAAAGCAGATCAGAATTATGGTTTTGATATTCTGAGATGTAAAGTATAGCATGTAATTACTGTACACCCCCCCCCACACACACACACACACACACACACATATAGCTACCATAACTACCATTTTCAGCCACTAGAGGGCCCTCAACTGATATGGCAAGCCGAGTGTCTCACTAATAGTCAAAAGTAGCTACTAATTTATCTTATCTTATCTTTAATAGTTAAAACTGATTATTAATGAGACACTTGGCTTGCCATACAAAGCCACCATCGTCTCGCTCCGGAACTCCTGGAGCAAACGTCAAATCAGCTGCATTGTACCGCACCGCCCAGACGAAATGAAGCTGATTTGACCATCAAAGTGCATTTAATAAGGAACAGTTCAACTGAGACACACCTTTACTATAATGTTGAACAAACAAATTATTATTTTTAAGTGTTAATCTTGTTAAAATCTTGTTAAAGTCCTCCCACCATTTGACATTGTTAAGGATGCTACTTTTATGTAAAACAATGCTAAAATTAGGCAACAGAAACAACCAGCTGTAACAAACAGTTTAAAATGTTTCAATGGTTCTAATGGGCAGATGGGATGTTTCATATATATCAGCTGTTTGGGGTCAATTTAAGTTGAGGAGTATCAAGTATATATGTGACCCACTAAGGTTCACAGCCCTACAAGTTATTATAATTGCTTGTGCATGAACCTTTAAGCTCCCATGTAATTTTTTTAGCTATTTTTTTTTCTCTGAACCTTTCGTTATTTTGAATTTGCTCCTCCTCCTGGAAGTTAGGAAAAAATATATGGTAGCACTGTTCGGTAAGCATTTTATTTCACTATTACATAAAAACATGATATTAAAGTTTACACGTTTTGTGCAATTTGGACTTTAACTGACCAAAGTGGTGCATGTATTTTGATATACAAAGATGGATTGAGTGACTTCATGCACTATAACTTTCGTTTTGAGCTTCTGTATGTTTTCAAACTTTTACAAACCAACACTTCCGATTTTTGCAATAGAAAAACATTACACAAAAACCATAATTTTTGTCTTATTTTATTGAATATGTTTATTACACTACTGGGGCCTCATGTATCAACCATGCGTGCGCACAAAAACATTGCGCACGTCACTTCCCACGCAAAAGCCCGTATGTATCAAAACTGAACTGAACGTGAATATATGCGCATCCAGGTACATATCCACGCAAGCTCCCGAGCAGGCGTACGCACGTTTCTGTGGTTCTTGTTCCTTTGGCGACACTTACAGGTGTTTCAGAGAAACTGAAGCCCCACAGTCTGTGGTTGACTTTAAGAGCGGCTTGAAGACCTTTCTTTTCAACCGAGCATACTTTACTCCTCATGATTCTACTTTTGATCTTAGCTGATACTGTTGTTGATTTTAATTGTTTTATTATTTGTCTTATTGACATTCAAATATGTTGCACCTTGTAGCACTTTGAGATTTCCATTAATGAAAAGTGCGTTATAAATTGAATTCATTATTATTATTATTATTATTATTATTATTATTATTATTATTATTATTATTATTATTATTAACAGTTCAAGATGTGTAAATGATTAATATTCCCTCCAAACACACGATTAACAAGTATTACATCCACATGACGCAGTGAAATAAAGGACGCGCAACGTTGTGCCAAAAATAAATTTAACAGGAACGGATTCATTCAGCCTTACTGGAGGTTATAATAAATAGTGTAACACGCAGAGCATTTATTTAGAAACAGATATAGTTTTCCGATCTAGGATATGGCTTATCAGCCGTTTTCAGAAATAATAATTTTCCAGTTTGGCACTGCATGCTGCGCTCTGGGGAGCCGTGCATCACGCGTGCATACAGAAGCAGCGGTCAAACTGTTCCACAGAGGGAGCTGCAGGTCGATCGGGACTGTGCAGTCCAGTCCACACAAAGCCGGATCATGTCCAATGGAATGGTCTCATCCATATGTTTCCAAAGGCTGAGTGGTCGCGCTTGGAGCGCGCGCGCACCCTCACCGGTGTCGACACGGCAGCTGGAGGTGTTTCATTATCTGCGTTTATTGTAGATTTCTCCAAAATGACACGTGAAAGTACACCTTATATAACTTGTAGGAGAGCAAAAGCTTCACAGACAGACTGCGCACAGGGCTGCGGGGCGCGCGCTGCGTCTGGAGACTCCAACATCATGTCATGAAAAGTCTCCACCAAGACGCACAGACTCGTTTCTTCACATCATCTACATAAACAAAGATCTATGTTCTAGCAAACATCCAAGTAAGTTCCTCTGTGTTTACAGTAATAATGGTAATAAACTCGTGCGCAAAGTTAATATTTCCACACAGAATGAATGAATGAGCCGGTTCGCGCACCACAGCAGGGTGCGCGCGCACACAAATACCGACAATCACTCGTTCTTTGCATGATGAACACATTTTATTACTATTCTTACTTAGGATGTTTGTCCTCACTCATATTATATTGAATTCATTATTTTCCCGAATCTAGAAATCATTTCTGATCGCGCAGGGATCAAACAAACATGTCCTTCACACATGCAGGAAGTAATTTGCATCTGTTTAACATATGTAAATGTAGGCGTGTCAGGGGAGGTGTCTCACGTGCGCTCAGTTCCACGTCAATTGTGATGTACAAAAGGAATGTGCGTGGATTCAGGTGTACGCACAGTTTGATAAATCTGGATCTTTTTGTGCGTAGACACTTTTCTGGATTTCACCGTACGTCACTTTTCAGTAGGAAATCCACGCAGGTTTTTGATACATGAGGCCCCTGGTCTTTATAATGGGTTTCTCTAAAAAAATTTCCCCTGGAGTGCACACACAAACTTTCACTGACTTTCCAATGGAAGTCATTGAAGCACAGATAGGTCTCTTTAAAACTGAAATGAAGGGTATTTTAATTTTTCACATTTTCTCATTGAACAAACATAACATTTCCATGTCTAATGTACTTTAAAATGACACATTTTACCGTTTAGATTAGTATTGCACTTTTTAGAAGAAAGTTAATGTATGTTGGCGTTAAAACAGTAGCTGGATTCAATTTTAATTCTCTCAAAAATGTTTTTGATGCTTTTATTCTTATGTTTCAACTAATAGCTTCTACACGGTCTGAGGTCTTTCTTTAGAAAACATAATTTAACACGTTTCCAGTCTAAATGGTTTTGTGATGGTGTGCTTAGACATACTTGCGGTCTGGCTTATTTTTGGTATTTTTTGTGCAGAAGTATTATGGGAAATGTTTGCCTTCAAACTTTTGTCCGAAAACGAATATACACAAACATATATTTCTTGAAAATCCCACCCCTTTCCTCTTTGAGCCATTCTGAGAAGGTTGAATGTCAAGCAGCTTGATAAATTTTATTTGCCTGGTTCTGCCAGAATTAGAATTAATGTATCATTAACTTTTTTATGTTTGATCTTGTTTGACTGAGTCATACTTGAAAAATTATTGGATGGATAAGTTGCATGTCATTTCCCGTGTTTTTGGGAGGTTCAATGGGTACAAACTCTGGTGGACATTGGTTACGCTTTGCATCCCACTGCAAGAGTGGGGAGAAGGAATGTCTTGGACACTCTTGTTAGACTACTGTCCAACTGAAAGAAAGTGAAAAAGGACAAATGGAAAGGTGGAAAATAGTTTTTGAATTTTTATTACAGGGAAAGATGTGTAAATGTTCATAGAGTACAAAGTTTATTGATTTGGGCTCACTGGTGTGTGTGTAAAAGGCTGAATTAAGAGAGTTCAGAAAAAGAATTTAGGGGTAAGTTTCCAAAGACAATAACATTAAAATAAAATCATTAACTCTGTCATAACTTAAATTTCAGGATATTACTTCATTGAAAAGTCTTGTTTTGTTTGGTTTGACATATGACATTGAGCCCAATCTGACACTAAATATGTTTATTTGTGTTCAGACTACATGCCTTTGTCCAGAGTATATTAAATTTAAACATGTGGGTTGCTGTATTCCCTAGGATCGGCGCAGCTGTGTGTGTATAAATGGCATTGTAAAGGAAATGTGTCCTGAAAATATGAAGACGTGTTTTCAGTGTACAGACCTTCAAATCTTAGTACATTTCTTTCTTGTGCTGCACTGGCTCCTCAGCAGAACTGCTATCCTAACAAGTTTAACCTATCATTTTATCCGACACCTCATACATGATCTTGAATATATTAGCATAATAAGAAATCCTGTACATGTCAACCAAGTTCAAGTTTACATTAGCTGACTACACAGTGAATTTTATTTTAGCAGGTACTCTGCATTCTCTCAGAATGCAGCAATCCAAATTTAAAGAATCTCTTCCATTGTTATTTTCCTTTGTCTGGATGAGTAATACTTTAGAGAACAGTGGCTTAGATGATCTGGTTGATGATTTTCCAATTACAATACAAACCTCACTTGATAAAATTGCTCTGCTGAAAAAGAAAGTAATTAATCAGAGAAAACTGGCTCCTTGGCTCAATTCTGAGTTATGAACTTTAAAACAGGCATCTAGAAAGCTGGAAATGAAATGGCACGTCACTAACGTAAAATAATTTTATTTAATTTGGATAGATAGCTTGCTAACATATAAGAAAACTCTCCATAAAGCTGCAATTGTGTATTAATTATCTTTAATAAATGAGAATAAAAATAAAACCCTAGGTTTCTGTTCAGTACTATAGCTAGACTAATGAAATTTCTATCTCTGTTGAGCAACGTATCCTTACAACTATAAGCAGTAATAACTTCACGAGATCCTTTATAAATAAATGTATTTCAATTAGGGAGGAAATTCAAACCATCCTTCATACTACTGCCTCAGATTCCCAGGTTGACTTGTGGTTCCTAGAGGTTCCAAAAGTACAAAGTAGAATGGAAAGCAGAGCTTTCAGTTATCAGGCTCCTCGTTTATGGAACCAACTTCCAATTTCTGTCTGTGAGGCTGACACATTGTCCACTTTTAAAACAAGACTCACTTTTTTTCCTTTATGATAAATCCTATTGTTAGGGCTTGGGTTTCCTGACCTGTCCCTTAGTTATGCTGCTATAGACTTAGACTACTGGCAGACAAACTGACCACATTTCTTCATTATACTACTGTCTTTACTAACTTTATAT
>JBBPBX010018282.1:0-21695 GCA_038048925.1 Garcialebias charrua | reverse complement strand
GTGTAATTGTTCCAGTCTTAACATGAGCTTTTTTATTTTATTTTACTTTCCTTCTAGTGAGGGACCTACTCACCTGCTCACCTCCATTCTGGACATGCCATTCTGTTTGTTTCTCCTTCCTGTCCTCTCAAATCCATAAATTTGAAACAGATGGCTGCTTGTCCTGAGCCTGGTTCTGCTGGAGGTTTTATCGTATTATGAGGGAGTTTTTCCTTTCCACTGTTGCCTTTGTGCTAGCTCAGGGTGGGAGACTGCGACGAAATGAAGACTCAACATAATCTGCTGTCTTCCTTGCTTCCTTAGATAGCCAACTTTACTAGTTGGCATTTATAAAGTATGTGAATGTTTTTGTTCAGTGCCCTGATATAACTTATGTTGTGACTTGGCACTATATAAAAAACTGAATTGAATTGAAGTTCCCATTACTATGAACATGGGTTCCTTGTTTGGTGACTTATTAATGACCAGAGGACACTTAAAGAGTGATTTGTAGTTTTAAGTACTATTGTGAAAATGCTTTGTGGGGACAACCCTTTATCCCTCATGGTAGGGGTTCAGCAGTTGCTCTATTGTGGCACTGCTGAGCATGAAGCCTGGCTGTAAAACCAACCCACCCCTGACACATAAAATCATCTTAGCATGAAGCAGTCAGACCTTGAACAAACGAAGCTCCTGGAGTTTTAAATCGAAGACTTAGACAAGACATTGATGATGTTTAAATTCAGTTTTTCTGAGAAACTAGCACTGATAGCTATCCTTAAAGTAATTAGCTATTGTATTACTTTATGGCAGATTTATGATGTTGCATTATATAACACTCTCTGCATATGCTGCATGTAAACATACTTCAGTTCTTTCACTATATCTTATTTTACTCAATTTATAGATTGTGCTTTTGCTTCCATTATTGCCTTACTATTAAACTTTGAGGTTAGGTCACCAAATTAGTTGTTATTAAGCTACAGACCAAGCTTTAGATGGAAATTAAAGTGGAACAACCCAGTTCTGTCCATGTAAGCAGATATACTTTGTCTTTGCAAATCATATCAACTGGTTCAGAACGCAGCTGCCCGATTTTTAAGCAGCACACGCAAAAGAGAGCACATTACACCAGTCTTGGCCTCCCTTCACTGGCTACCGGTTCATCTTCGAATCCAATTCAAAATTCTCATGTATGTCTACAAATCGCTGAACAGTCTCGCCCCCGCCTATCTCTCGGATCTGATACACCCATATGTCCTTCCACGTGCTTTGAGGTCAGAGGATCAGGTACTCTTAATTAGGGATGCACCGATCCACATTTTTCACTTCCGATCCGATACAGATACTGTAAAACTGGGTATCGATCGATACCGATACTTTTCCGATCCGATACCATTCAGGTGCCTTATGAGGCTGTAATAAATTATTACAGCCTCAGCCACTAATATCCACTTTAAAGCAAGGAATAAAAAAACACGTTTTGTGTTAGCAGGATTTAATTGTAACTAAGAAACTTATCCAACATTAATAAAACTTACCTCAAGTTGCCTTTTTGGGCATGCATAAATATACAGTATTTGTATACATGTACACTGTACTTAGAGAGAAGATTAATCTTCTCTTGGCTGTGCAAATTCTGCTAACACAAAACGTGTAACTAACTACCGGTACTTTTAAGTACTGTAGTTACTTTCACCCAGTCTCTTTTTCATCACATGCTTCCAAAAGTCAACAATTATGTTTGTATTCTGCATCTGTCTGTTAGCAAAATATCTTATGAACAACTGAACAGATTTTGTTTAAACTTTCAAGAAATAATCACTGAAGGGCTCTCTACGACTGGTTGACTTTTAAAGTACATCCAATTGAAGATGGCTGCCACAGCTAACTGAACTTATACAACACAAAATTGACTACAACTCAGTCAATTTGACAAAAAATTTAGATAAAATTTGTGTGGTAGTAGCTGAGACTCATTCCCAAAGCATATTCAAGGGATTAGTAGAATGCATAAGATCTTTCTTTAAAATTACAACGTTATTTATTTGGAATCAATGGTGTCGTCTGTTAGCAAAATATCTCATGACCCGCTGGACAGATTTTGATTAAACTTTCAAGAGATAATCACTGAAAGGCTCTCTACGACTGGTTGACTTTTAAAGTACATCCAGTTTAAGATGGCTGCCACAGCCAACTGAAAACAACACAAAATTGACTACAACTCAGTCAATTTGACAAAAAATCTAGATGAAATGTGGTGCGGTAGTAGCTGAGACTCATTCCCAAAGCATATTCAAGGGACTAGTAGAATGCATAAGATCTTTCTTTAAAATTATAACGTTATTTATTTGGAATCAATGGTGCCGTCTGTTAGCAAAATATCTCATGACCCGCTGGACAGATTTTGATTAAACTTTCAAGAGATAATCACTGAAGGGCTCTCTACGACTGGTTGACTTTTAAAGTACATCCAGTTTAAGATGGCTGCCACAGCTCAGCCTTTTGTTTTTCATAATCCCACAGAGCTTTGGAGACATTTACAAGACATTCAAAAATATGCCTCACCTGTCCAACAGCATACAGGGGTTCACTTTGGATGTCATGGAATCACCTGCTGACAGCTTGGAGGAGGCTGCTTCTCAAAGTTTTGATGCCACTGTCCACACTGTTATCAGCGAGCAGGTGTTTAAAATGGTGACGGCTGGGATCAAATCAGCTGCAGAGGAGCTCGCTGAGCTGATTTCTCTGGTTAACTCCTCAAAGGGTTCCAGCAAAGTCACAATCTTTTCCAGCAAACCCCACAGGTTGGCTGACAGTGTTCCTGACAAGTTGTTTAGCAGTTTCTGGGTTATCCCTTTAGCTTTCACGTTGTCCAGCGGAAGTTTACCTTGCTGTTGAAACGAGTCCAGAAGTGATTTCTGTCGGCTCCGTTTGTCTTTCTCCCGCCGGGCTAAACAATCGTCATGCTCTTTACTGTGGTCTTTTTCAAATGTTTCATCACGTTTGTGGTATTATATGACGCGACGGAGCTTCCTCCTCTCTGGACAGCGGCTCTGCAGACACGCACGCGGCTCTGCAGACACGTACACGTCGCTGCTGTCTTGCTTTGCGGTGCTTCAAGAGTAAAACACATCCACACAGCAGACATGTTCGCGGACATGCAAAAATCAATAAACTCTGACCGACTCTGATGCCAAGATGAAAAGTTGGTTAGCCGTTAGCCACAGTCCTCCAGTCCTCTCTGTGTTTACTCACGTTTTACCTGGCTGCAAGGGGCAAACTAGGAAATGGATTTCCTGAATGTGAGGCGGGTCTTACTACTCTGGGCTCATAAAACACGCCTCCGTTCAGGAAATCCATTCCATAGTTTGAAGACAACTGCAGTGTATCATGGATCGGAAAGATGGCAGTCTCTGCTCTGAAAATCCGATATGTAAACAAGGCTGGTATCGGATACCAATACCGATACTGGATCGGATCTGCCCCATCCCTACTCTTAATAGTTCCAGAAACTCGCCTTAAGCGCAGGGGTGACAGGGCATTCTCTGTAGCAGGCCCAAGACTCTGGAACGAGTTACCGCTGCTCATCAAACAGGCCCCCTCCCTCTCGGTTTTCAAATCCCGGTTAAAAACTCACTACTACTCCATCGCTTTCAATGCCAGCTGATTTGTATTGGATCGTTTGATTTATGATCTGCAATGTTTTTATGTTTTTCGTGTTGTACTTCATTGTCTGTGTTGCCTGTTGTGTGTTTGTTTGTCCAGCACTTTGGTGTGGACTTGTTCCTGTTTAAAGTGCTTTATAAATAAAATGGTATGGTATGGTATATCAGTCAGTATTAAATGTTATGATGCTTAAAGTGAAAAAAAAATGCCATGGTTGGATTTTTCAGGGTTTTTAATTATTAGGAACATGAAACTCACTAAAATAAAACTTCAAAACATTAAACGTCACTAAATACAAAAACAAGGTCAACAGGTCTCTCTTGAAAATGAGTTCTTGGGGCTCAATGAGACTAACCTGTATTTTGATTCCATGACACACTGACAGTAGGTGATGATAAAAGGGAGTGATATCCATGAAGATTGAAAAAAAAGGGGGGGGGGGGGGTTAAATGAAAGGCAGGATACTTTTGAAGGTGAAGGAAACAAATAAATGATTAAAGGTTCAGTCTGCAGTTTCTGTAGAACGCAGCACTTAGAAAAATTTTCAACAGGCAAAGCATTCTGATCCCTCCCCCTCAGAGCCATATATGGCTCTGCTCCCCCTTGCTCTGCTGAAATTCAAATTCAAGCTCTGTTTTTATTGGCTGGTTACAAACTCTGTTTTTATTGGCTGGTTAACGGCGGGTCACAGTGGCTTTTTAGAAATGCTTTTAGTAACACCTGGAGAAGCAAGGGGACTATAGTTTTTTCAAAGATTACTTTGTCTAACATCAGTCTGTCAGGAGATAGTGACAATATGAAGCAATATGTTAAAATTATATTTTTAGAAAACTTACAGACTGCACTACAGAAACTGCAGATTGCACCTTTAAACAAAGGAAATGAAAAGGCGCAGAAAAAAGAAGCAGAGAAAAATGGGGTAGTGGATGGGACAGGATCATAAATAGGGGGATGGAGAAATTATGGAAAAAAACAAAGAATGAAAGTGACTCAGGTCAGGGTCAGGTCAGGGCTGTGGTTTCATCATAGACATATGATACTGGATTATGTTAGCTCCCTGTAGAACAGATATTCTGGGTGTTTTCAGCATGGAAAATGTGAGTATGCTGTTCCTCTTTGTAATGGAAGAAAAATGTAGACATCGGTATACGTAATAAGAAAAACAATTATCTTTTTAATTTTCTTATTTTCCCATTTAGACAACACAGTTTCTACTGCTAATAATCTGACTAACGATGGAGAAATGAAACATCTCATCTCACTGCACTGGCATTTCAAAACGACAGGGATGAACAGTTTTACACCAATGACACATGTGTCATTTACACCAGTAACTCTTATGATCCTTAAAATACTTTTTGGCAGCTTGACTACTCATAACAATTGCTCATTTTTTCCGTAAGCATGCTTCAGACTATTGCAGATCTAATCAAGTTCAAGTATCTTTGTCATTTGCATCACATGTGGTACATGAGGTGAAACAAAATTATATACACAGGGTCCCAGTTACACCCCAAAATAGCAAAAATAGAAATAATCAAAAGTAACAGTATATAAGGATCTATACACTATATGTGAAACAAATGCTAAAGATCTAAGATGTGTGCTAAACACTAATAATGTAAAATAATATTAAACAGCAGCCCAAACATGAGTCTGTGAGTAGAGGTATGAATGAATAAATACAAAAGCGTGAGATAGTCAGCAGCAGGGGATCTGCAGCATGTAATCAGCAGCACATATAAGTCACATATCACCAATTAAAGTGGCATTGCAGTGATTTTTTTTTTTTTTTTGCTTACAGTGATTATCCTGGTCAGGGATCAGCAACTATCTATTATTTCTTGTCAGTATGAATGACATTTTTAAAGTGATCAAAGACACTACTGTATTGACTTTTCCATCCAGTCCATACATGTGCATCAGTAGTTCTGGATGTTGGTTATTTCAAATGAACAGATCTTAGGATTATCTTTATTTTTAACTCTGTCCAGTGTATTATGTAATTATCCTTTGAATAACGTTTCATTTCGTCTGCAACTCGGATACTGATTTTGGCTACATATCAAATCAGAGTCAGAGTACTTGTATTAACATTGCACAAGTTTGCACCAGTACAACGTGAATATGTATGCACAGTCATCCTGAAGGGGACTACGTGTGTGAAGCTGCTGCTATCAGGACACCAAATGAGACATCAAAAGATATATCACATTTTGTCTTTAAGCGCTGCCTCTCCCATCCGTATCGGGATGAAGGTTACAGGTGTGAAAAAGGAAGAACCATGAGGGTAATAGTGGCATTACAAAAAATATATATCACATTTTTGTCATTCAGAACACCATATGAGACATCAAAAAACTCTACCAGCAAGCACACATTTAAGACCAATCACATTTGCATTTTGAGGTCTAAGCGGTGAGATTTGTCCATGAGCCTCATTCAGATTCAGCCACAGTTCTGTGATGTTTTACAGCCAGCTGCTTTCCTGATAAGCGCACACAGATGCAGATGCAGTTGGATCCCTCGGTCACGCATGACCCAGGAGAAATTTGTGCGCCTCATTCAGTTTCAGCCATAGTTCTGTGATGTTTTCAGCCAGCTGTCCTGGAAGTGCTCACATCCCAAGGCTGTTTGTAGCCAGATTAGATAAGCCTTGGTTCTTGTTTTTCTTCAGACAGACAGTTTACTTTTCCTGTAGCCTTGAGTGTCTATATGGGCGATCCAATCCAATTGTCTCTAATTCCGATAGAACAGTGCTCCACGAAGCCAAACAGTAAAGCTTTTCCATCATAAATCCAATTATATACATCGTCCACAGACAGGACTGACAGACACTTGACCTTTCACTCGCCTCCAGAATCCATCACGTAACTGCCAGGGTACGTCTGTGATGGGCAGCTAGCTCTCCCAGACCTTGACTCTTTGTAGAAAAAAATATCTTGTCAATAGAGTTCATTGCCCATTATCCAAATCCATAATCACTTTGCGTTCGAGAGATGAGTGCCGAGGAACTGCAGACAAGACAAAGGGCCACGCAGGGAGAGGAAAGGCAAGAAGCAGCCGCTTGCGACCAGTGCAAGGCAAAAAAATAATAAAAAAATTGAAAAAAAATTAAAAGATTGAAAAATCACTTTCAATCAAACTGTTTTCAATTTTAACACACATAATTAGAATGTGGCTTTTCACAGCTATGAATAACTATTTTTCTCTAGTACACGCTTTAATTAGACTCATGTAATAGAACATTAGAATCTGGCCTCCAGTTTTAATGTTAAAAATCTTGGTGTTATTTTTGATCAGGACAAATCTTTTATCCCCCACTTTAAAAATGTTACTAGAACTGCTTTCTTCCACTTGTAAAATATTTTAAAAATTAGAAACATCTTGTTTGAAAATGATGCAGAAAAACTGGTTCATGCATTTGTCACGTCTAGACTGGACTATTGCAATGGTTTATTATCTGTGTGTCCAAATTCTTCTTTAATACGTCTTCAGTTGATCCAAAATGCTGCCGCCAGAGTAGGAGAGATCATATCTATCCAGTTTTAGCTTCTCTCCACCGGCTCTCTGTCAAGTCCAGAATTGAATTCAAAATCGTACTTCTAACCTACAAAGTTCTCAACAACCTAGCTCCATCTTATATTACAGATCTTATTGTTTCATATTTTCCTAACAGAGCATTACACTCTCAGAATTATCAGGCTCTTCTCTTGTGGAACCAACTTCCATTTTCTGTCCTTGAGGCTGACACATTGTCCAGTAAGACTGGGCTTAAGACTTTCTTTTTGATGAATCTTACAGTTAGGGTTGGCTTGGGTTTCCTGAGCTATCCTTTAGTTATACTGCTATAGGCTTAGACTGCTGGAAGATAAACTGACCACATTTCTTCATTATACTACTGTCTTTACTAACTTTGCTCAACCTGTTTTGTATTTGTATTTTTTGTTCTATCCTTCACATGTGCTTTTGTCTTTCAGGTTCACCTGCACCTACATCTGGACCTGCTATGCTGTGTTTGTTTATCTCTCCTTCCTGTCTTCTCGAACCCAAAGCAGATGGCCGCTTGTCCTGATCCTGGTTCTGCTTGAGGTTTCTTCCTGTTAAAATTTAGTTTTTCCTTCCCATTGTTGCCTTTGTGCTTGCTCAGGATGAGAGAATGCGACGAAGTGAAGATTCAACTAGTCTGCTGGCTTCATTAGAGAACTTTACTTATTGGCTTTTTATGTATGTGAATGTTTCTGTTCAGTGCTCTGAGACAACTTTGTTGTGAATTGACACTGTATGATTAAATTACATTGAATTGAATCTTTTTGCATTTCAAACTTTTCTCAGCTTGATACTTGGAGATTAGTGTTTAGGGTCAGTTCGGGACACACCAGGAATCCCTCTCCTATATATTATCAGTAGGTAAAAGCCCAATGTAATTTATGTTTACGTAGATTAAAACTGTGACATATTTTAAATTGATTTCTTAAAATGAGGCACTAGAATATTCAATTAGGAAAAAAGCTAATTTTCTCTAGACTGGGGTCATTTAAAGAGCTACTGTACTCATTTACAGAACCTTAGGCTATGTTCACACTGCAGGTCTTAATGCTCAATAAAGTTTTTTGCTGAGATCCTTTTTTAAATTATTTAATTATTTGCATGTTTTTTTTTCATCATCGTAAAAATGCGACCTTCAGTAGACTCCCGTGAGAATCGTTTACAGTTCTGTAGTGACCCGCATGCTCAGAAGAAAACATGACATCACACACAGCATTATCAGAGAGAGTCAGAGAGAATTTATTGTCATTTGCACCGCATGTAGTACATGTGTTGAAAACGAGATTATGTGTTCAGTATAAGGAAGTAAACTAGGATGCTACACATTTTTTAAATTTTTTTTATTAAATGTATTCATTTTAAAATACAACACACACAAAAAAAAAAAATCACAATTGTGACAATACAATATCAAGAAATAAAATGAAGGGTGGCAGAATGAAGATACAATTTTTGATATCTGCCCCCTTTTTCAAACAGTTAGTTCAAACAGGCATAAAAATCATCAAACAAGTAACAGAATAGAAAATAAATCATAATTATCAAATTACAAAATGACATGACAAAATGACATGTTTTCATGTGTGATTCTGCAGTTGTGCAATTAGAACAAAATAATTTAATTTATTTATGTTGGACTCCTTGCAAAAACAATGCAGACATGTTCCTGTTTTTAGTTTTCTTCATTTGCCTTGTAATCTCTCTGTTTTGCTACTTTGACATCTTTTTTTAACTTGTTTAAAAAAATAAAAAAAGATGTTTGCCTCTCTTATGATTGTCTATTGTTGACGCTGTTGTCATCATTTGTTGTTGAAACCAGTGGCCTCATGTATCAACCGTGCGTGCGCACAAAAACATTCCGCACGTCACTTTCCACGCAAAACCCCGTATGTATCAAAACTGAAATGAACGTGAATATCTGCGCATCCAAGTACATTTCCACTCCAGCTCCCCTGCTTGCGTACGCACGTTTCTGTGGTTCTTGTTCCTTTGGCGACACTTACAGGTGATTCAGAGAAACTGAAGCCCCACAGTCTGTGGTTGACTTTAAGAGCGGCTTGAAGACCTTTCTTTTTAACCGAGCATACTCTTCCTCCTCATGATTCTACTTTTGATCTGAGTTGATACTGTTGTTGATTTTAACTGTTTTATTATTTGTTTTATCGACATTTAATTCTGTTGCACTTTGTAGCACTTTGAGATTTCCATTAATGAAAGGTGCGTTATAAATTGAATTCATTATTATTATTATTATTATTATTATTATTATTATTATTATTATTATTATTATTATTATTATTATTATTACTATTAACTGTTCATGATGTGAAAATGATTAATATTCCCACCAAACACACGATTAACAAGTACATCCACATGGACGCGCAAAGTTGTGCAAAAAATAAATGTAACAGGAACGGATACATTCAGCCTTACTGGAGGATATAGATAGTGTAACACGCAGAGCATTTATTTATAAACAGATATAATTCTCTGATCTAGGATATGGCTTATCAGCCGTTTTCAGAAATAATCATTTTTCAGTTTGGCACTGCTGCGCAGTGCGCACTGGCGCAACACAGGGGCCGCGCATCACGCGTGCACGTGCAGAAACTGGGGTTCCACAGGAGCTTAGAGGGAGCTGGCAGGTCGATCAGGGCTGTGCCAGTCCAGTCCACACAAAGCCGATTCATGTCCAATGGAATGGTCTCATCCATATGATCCCAAAGGCTGAGTTATGGTCGCGCTTTGAGCGCGCGTGCACCCTCGCCGGTGTTACACGGCAGTGGAGGTGTGTCATTATCTGTGTTTATTGTAGATGTCTCCAAAATGACACGTGAAAGTACACCATTTATAACTTGTATGGGAGTAAAAGCTTCACAGACAAACAGATTGCGCACAAGGCTGCAGCGCGCGCTTTGGAGACTCCAACATCACGTCATGTCATGAAAAGTCTCCACTGAGACGCAGAGACTCGTTTCTTCATATCATCTATTAAATAAACGAAGATCTATGTTCTAGCAAACATCCAAGTAAGTTCCTCTGTGTTTACAGTAATTATGGTAATTAACTCGTGCGCAAAGTTAATATTTTCACTCAGAATGAATGAATGAGCCGGTGGCGCACCTGACAGCAGCGTGCGCGCACACGAATACCGGCACACAATCACTCGTTCTTTGCGTGATGAACACAGTTTATTACTATTCTTACTTGGGATGTTTGTCCTCACTCATATTATATTAAATCCATTGTTTTCCTGAATCTAGAAATGATTTCTGATCGCGCAGGGATCAAACAAACATGTCCTTCACACATGCAGGAAGTAATTTGCATCTGTTTAACATATGTAAATGTAGGCGTGTCAGGGGAGGTGTCTGACGTGCGCTCAGTTCCACGTTCATTGTGATGTACAAAAGGAATGTGCGTGGATACCGGTGTACGCACAGCTTGATAAATCTGGATTCTTTTGTGCGTAGACACTTTTCTGGATTTGACCGTACGTCACTTTTCAGTAAGAAATCCACGCAAGTCTTTGATACATGAGGCCCCAGGTCTCTCTTGTAAATGAGTCATCGATGCTCAGTGGGATTAACCTGCCTAAATAAAGGTTGAATTACGGTAATGTATTATCTAACATGAACGTTTGGTCCAATGTTTATATTTAATCAGTCCCCTTGATGGCTCCTCCGTCACAGCATTGCATTTTTGGAAATGAAGTAATGTACTGAAGAAAAAACAGACTCAAGTGTCGATCCCATTATGTTAGTATTGATATGGCCTGACACTTATATTAGTATCATAGGTTGCTGTAGACAGTTAGCCATCCAAGACATAAAATTAAAATAATAAAGACTGGACATTTGTTCTGTAGCTGACATACAAAGAGTCATGATTTAAACTGCACAAGGTTGCCATCATTATTAATAATAACTGGATTAGTCCACTTACCCCCTACCTCATAGACAAATTAAATAAATAAATAAATAAATAAATAAATAAATAAATAAAAATATATGACTACAGTATTCATAGAGATTGCTTTGAAAAACATTGGATATGTATCTGATTCAATACCACATATGAAAATGACCTAGGTTGGATTTTCATGTTCAGACATGACAAAATTTGATTTGGATTGCAAATGGGCAAAAAAAAATATTTGGAATTAGGCCGCATTTGGCTGCAGTGTGAAGGTGACTTTAGATCAAAAGCTCTGAACAATCGTATGCCTGTGCATAAATTCTTCACCTTCCCTTGAAATCATGAGTAAGCAAGATGCAGATTTAGATCTGCATCCTACAGGTTAAAAGTTTACCAAAGTGGGTAGTTAATGCAATAAAATGTAAAACCAAAATGGTCCTAAAACGGCATTTGTGATTTATGACATGCATAATGTAGGCTCAGATGAGAACAATAATAAAGCGGTGTTCAAATTTATGTCCCCCATCACAGAGCAAAAAACGGTAAATGGAAATACTCTCCATCTGTCTGTGCATGTTATGAGCATGATAACCTGAAAAAGAAGTCAGGTACAAACCTCAATTTTGGTGTGTGATTGAATCCAAGAAAAATTGTGTTGCTGTGTTAAAATCCAAGATGGCCACTGCCATAAATCCTTGAAAAATGAGGCGGCGGCGGTGGCTGGATAGTTAGAACAGTCGCCCTCCAATGCAAGTGTTGGGGTGGTTGAATCCGCCAGCAGTTACATGCCAAAGTGTCTCTGGGCAAGACTCTGATCCCCTCATTGCCTCTGATGTGTGTCCCATCGCTGTATGAATGTGATAAAGTACTGACTAGTCTCTTTAGAATGATTTGTTTGATTTGCTTTGTATAGATCTAGTAGAGTGCTGTGTGGATGAGTAAATGAAGGCACATAATGTAGTGTAAAGCGCTTTGAGTGTCTTGATAAGAAAGAAAGGTTCTATATAAGTACAGTCCATTTACCATTTAAACACCTTGTGAGCTGGGTAACAAAAAATAAGCAATGGGACAACTTCCGTTCTGCTTTGTGGGTGCATTGTACTGGAAATGTATTGCTTTCTGATACATTATAATATGTTCATAATCCTTCATTTGACTCTAGATCATTGTGAACCGGACATTATGCAAGTGTGATATCATAATCATTACGCTGTGACTATCTGTATAGAATGAAAAGACGAGTAATGGAGAGCTCAGGATAACAGTTCATTT
The DNA here is from genome assembly GCA_038048925.1 of Garcialebias charrua. Classification (NCBI taxonomy): domain Eukaryota; kingdom Metazoa; phylum Chordata; class Actinopteri; order Cyprinodontiformes; family Rivulidae; genus Garcialebias; species Garcialebias charrua. The sequence goes on along the minus strand of JBBPBX010018282.1, from coordinate 9,305 downwards.
AATTTTTTTTAACTCTGCAAAATTCTTCTTTGCTATTGTGAATACAATGAGTTCCCATTCGGAATCCTTGATAAATATTTATCTTCTACTGGCTCCCTTGCACCTTGGAGGCGCTTGGTCCACTTGGTTTGAGCTGGTCTGATTACAACATGCAAGGTCAGGAGGGGGAGCAGGGAAGCCTACAGCAGAGGCTCTTTTATGGTACATCCAGACAGAGCGCCTTTTCAACGGCAAAAAAGCGCGAAACGCCTCGAGGTGGACGCACTGAACCCAGTGGTGTTCAAACCGGAACGTGAGCAGCAGCGGTGTGGCGGTGTGGCGGTGGGGAGTTAGCAAAGCTTAACTTGCTAAACGTGAAAAGTTCACAATTCAAAACTTACCCGATATCCCGACTTCCTCATTGGCAAACCGCCAGGCAAGGTCCTTTTTATTTCTCCTCCATACTTGAACACGACTTTATGAGTTATTTCCGTGTCTCACAAACAATACGTCACACAGTTGCGCAACACCCATCCCCTCGTTACCGCGTCACATAGCTGACTCCCCTCTCTCTCCTCCCCGACTCTCCCTGATTGGTTGACAGAGCGTTGAACGACAAAATCTTCAGCATGTTCAAGGCGAGCTGTGGAGGCTGCCGCGGGCTCACGTGCACGGAAAACGACTTCCAAAACGCTCAACACGCAAATGACGTGACGCACGACCCCTAGACGCTCCTGGAGGCGCGTCCCCCATTGACTTTGCATGTAAACTGGACGCTCATACAGCTCAAAACGCGTTCGGTCTGGATGTACCATGAAACTGATACTTTTAGCTTAGTGAGTTGGAGACAGGTTAGTCTCATTGAGTCACAGGGACTCACTTTCAAGAGAAACCAGTTTTAATCAAACACCACAGATGCAGACAACAATAAAACAATCATATAAAAGCAAATAAAATGAAAAGTAAATAAAAGAAGTGATAATAAATAAAATAAAGACAAACTACATTATAAAAGAGTGTAAATGACAGAACACGTCTGAGTTGATGTTTGCATTGAACATTAAATTGTTTAAAATCCATTAGAGAGATCAAAGTTGAGAGCTTCGGATCTTTTTGCAAGGTGTTACAGGAGCGGAGTAAGAGAAGGCCCTTTTGCCTAGTTCAGTCTGCACTGAAGGGATGCTGCAGGTGATAATGCCCTGAGAACGCACGATGTAGCTACACAAAGTGAAATGTAGGAGGAGATATATGAAGGCAACAGACCAAAAAGTGATTAAAATGGTAAATGGTAAATGGAGCTTACTTATATGGCGCTTTCCAGCCCCCTGTGAGGGACCCAAAAGCGCTTTACAGCACCAGCCATCCACCCATTCATACACACATTCATACACCGGTAGTGGTAGACTGCCATACAAGGCGCCAGCCAGTCCTACCGGGAGCAACTCGGGGTTAAGTGTCTTGCCCAGGGACACAACGACACATGGTGTGGGAAACCGGGATTCGAACCTCCAACCTTCTGATCGGGGGACGACTGCCATTGCCACTACACCACGGCCGCCCCATAAATTAAAAGATTTCATTAAAAGATGAAAATATACCAGTGAGAGTCTGAATGAAGTTAATGATGACCAATTGACCAGTGAATATAGGGTGTATTGATAGAAATTATTGTTACAGCCAGTTATGAATCTTAGAACACCATGATAGACAGTATCCAACATCTGCAAAGTGCTTGCAGGAGCATTCCTGCTTTGCTCTTTGTCCTGTGAACCTTCTTCAGAGCCTCTTTCTGCATATCTTTCAAATTGTAAATTATGGATCCGGTCTGCTGGTTTCAAAATGCAATTGATAAAATTTTCTCAACAAGAAGACAGGGTGAAGGAGAGCCCTCTTGCCTTGACAGAACAGTAGCATTTTCGGTCGAGGTTGCAGAAGATACAAAATTGGATTATGATAACATGATTTCTGCTTTTTGGGAGTTGGTTACCTGGCTTACTGACAAATTCAGAAAACGTCAGCAGGTGTTCTGGCCATTGTTAAGCTGCCTGGCATGGAAGGAATGTGCTGTGTGATCGACACTCAGACTCAGACGCTATGCGAACAAATCTCCATGGCAGGAAGGAATAGATCTTGGAGAAGTTGGAAGCTCGACTCTGTGTATGTAATCATAATTTGTCTGTTTGGAGTCGCCATGAGTTGTACTAGCGAGACCGTAAAGGCATACGGAAATTAAGAGAGCTCAGCCTGACCCAAAACAAATGCTGATATCTGAATCTAGCTTCCCATGCGCTGGCTTTGGAAGGCTGACTATCTCAATTTCTCCTAGATGTTATGAAAACAAGAGCACCCCCCCATCACCCCCACCACCCCCCTTCTCCCAAGGACATGGACTCAAGAGTGGGTAGGGAAGGGAGTGAGTAAGGCCCCAGTATAGCTCTGCGTTCGGCCGAACGCCGCTTGACACCATTTGAACGCAGAGGCACAAGCGTTTGAACGTGGGCACGAACGTGCAAAGCTCAAATTTTACGACCGCGAATGCAAGCGCGTTGTCACACAATAAACTGCACGGCGCCGGACTGTTTTGTATGTGACACAAGTGTATGAAATTCCCCTTCTTCATGGCTGATCTGGCCTTTTCTTTTTTTTTTGTTGCCAAAAGTCAAGTGATCGCTTCCTCCTCCGCTGACTCCATGACTGAAATGATGAGGAAATAAATGAATTTGTCACGAGCTAATTAAACTCGGGTCCAAAGTAGTTGCGCGTGGTTCTGCAGATTTCCTGGTGTGCTGGACCAGCGCTCCCTGTTTTTATTTTATTTTTTAGAACTTTTTAATAACATATAAACACAGAACACAGCTGCGGTGCAGCTCGTGCCTTTTTCCCCCCACCTGACCTGTCAATCAATTCAGTAGGCATGTCAGCAAATAACCATCAGCAACCTCAATTTGTCCCGTAGGTAAATGCTCTGCCCTGCTGCTGCTCAAATGACGTCAAGAATATGGAGCAAAAACGCGAGCATTAACGTGAGAATGAACGCAGAGCTATACTATGAACTGCCTGCGCACAGAACGCGCGCGTAGAGCGGCGTTCGGCCGAACGCAGAGCTATACTGGGGCCTTTACTTGGGAGTAAGAGCTCAATCAAGCTAGCTGATAAACATCACCTCTTATCAAGACTATGGCTGAGGAAGGGCTCTGAACAGTGCTCACAGACTACTCACCCTGAAATCCATGCCACTCCCCCACCTCCCCATGCAGCAATCTAGGAGATGCGAAAGCACTACAAAGCTGGCTGCTCACCCACTTGGCGGCCTGTGCTGGGACCCCATTTCTTTATGTTGCTTTTTTGCAGCCTCACGCTGTGTCCTGGAGGGACACAGTGCAAGTTTGATTTTTTTAAAACCTCCTCTTCCCTAGTGTTCACCTTTTTATAATTTAACGATAAAGGAGTGCCTCTCAGAGGCTGCCGCCCATCTACCCAGGTCTGTGTCTGTTTGTTTGTGGTTTGTCGGATGGGCTGTACCAAAATGTAATTTCGTTGTGCTCTGTGGAATGACAATAAAGCTGATTCTGATTGTGATTCGTTCATGTAAATAATGTCACCATAGTCAATGGAAGGAAGGAAAGTAGCAGTTAAAAGGTGTTTCCTAGCATTCAGTTATACAAGATCTATTTCTGAAAAACAAAACTAATTTTATTTTTAATTTATTTACCAAGTTTTTGACATGAGGCTTAAAAGAGAGATGTGCATCGGGCAAGAGTACCAAGTATTTGTAAGAATTGACAAATTCAATAGGAACACCATTCGTAGATAAAATACAAAGGATGGCTGGTACCGACTTCCTGTTTGAAAACAACATCCGTTTGGTTTTTATCAGCATTTATCAGCGTTTAAAATGGAACAAATCTGACTGGATGATGTCGAATGCATGGAAAACCTTGACTTCCTGTGAATCTGAGCGTTTCTCATTTACATCCACTAATCTCACCCAAAACACCATAATGCATTTGTCAAAATAAGTAATAAAAGTTTTTTAGCTTCAAGCTGTCATGCAGTATCTTTTTTTGATGATCACTTTGCCACAATCGGTGAGGGTTGGTTGGACCCAAGATGCAGGCAGACACAAGGAGCTCAAAGTAAAATAGAAACATGTTTATTTTTAATGAACAGACAGAAAAAGCGGACGTGGTGGCAAAACTTACAAAACCTCAAGAGGAAAAAACACAGAGAGGCAGGATGGAGCACAAAGATGACTTAGACATCTGAATGTTTCAGGACATTAACTGCTGTGGGCAAAGTGATAAGAAAAATGTAAATAGAGCAGGGGGTGAGTGGAAAGTGGCAGCACCTGGCTGATTGATAATGGGAACCAGGTGGAAGTGATGAGGTTAATGAGAAGGAATGTGGAGGCTGACTGAGGGTGAGTGTGAGGACTACCATACCATACCATTTTATTTATAGAGCACTTAAAACAGCAACAAGGCAAACCAAAGTGCTGTACAAAGAGACGAAAAACAGGCAAAACAAGCAACATACAAACTGAAGTAAAATCAGAATATAGACGTAAAGACGTTGCAGATAAAAAATATAACAACTAACTTGTGTGAAGCAAACAGGTTCAAACACAGATCATCTGGTGTTGAAAGCTACAGAACAGTAGTGGGTTTTTAAATCGGATTTGAAAACCGAGAGGGAGGGGGCCTGTCTGACAAGCAGAGGTAACTCATTCCAAAGTCTTGGGCCTGCTACAGAGAAGGCCCTGTCACCTCTGCGCTTAAGACGAGTTCCTGGAACTGTGAGGAGCAACTGGTCTGCTGACCTCAGAGAACGTGGTGGGACATACGGCTGTAGCAAATTAGAGAGATGGGGGGTGGGGGGACTGTTCAGCGATTTGTAGACAGGACTGGCACAAGGGACACAGGGGGCTGAATCAAAACACAAGGGACATAAAAATAAAAGCATAAACCACAAGGAGATATAAAATTAAAATATTAAATTACCAAAAAACACAGACTATGACACACCTTAAATAGCTATTGTACATTTGGCATTTGGCACTAGTTTTACACACAATGTTGATTTATTGAGTAATGCTTATTTCTCTCACATAATTGATCTTTAAAGCAAATAATGATAATTTTAGAGCAGTGAGAAGGACTTCTGGAAAAGAAAACTGTGGAGTGAAAGCTTACCAGATGCAGAGAGAGGACAGCAGGGGAGCTAATTTTGTGGGATAGCTGCACAAGAGGCTGCTCTATACAGTGTCATTTTGCTCCAACAGCGTAATTATACTCAAAATAGCCACATGGAAAAATGTGGAAAATGACCAGGTTTCTAAAATTGTACAGAGGACAAGTGGCACTTTCAAACCTAAAAAGCAAGATGTTTAACTAAGTTTGAATTCACAGCAATGGCTTAGGGAATATGTAAATGTGCTCATTTATACTGTGGCTAATTCAAGAAGAGTCAGGAACACAGGTTAAAAGCAAGTTTGTAGCTTAAAGGCTTTAGGCTAAAAAGTGCAACCCTTTTTTAGACACTTTCAAGGGTAGAGAAAAAAAACACACAAAATTACACTTTGTCTTTTACAGAGATTGCACCAGGGGAAATAAAGAACCAAGACACAACTTAAAATACAAATACATTTAGGAACAAGTCTACTTTTACAGTGCACAACAAAGCATGCTACAGATATTACTGCTGGAATTGATTATGTCAAACGTATGCAATTTGATGTATTTTGGTGAGTGAAAATACTTGAAATCAATTGCAATAATATTTTAGGAGTGATTCATTACAAACAGGTGTCAAATGAAAGGTTTACAAGACGGTAGTGAACCAAACATATTGTTTGGTTTGGAGAGAGTGGCTTTGACAAAAAGACAGGAGACGGAATGAGAGAAAGAGTAGCAAAGCTGACGATGTTGAGTTCTTCTTGGGAGTGACAATGATGAAAAAGAGTAGGAATTAGACCATCAGAGGTACAGCACAGGATGAACAACTAAGATCAAGTTAGAGAGGCCAGACTGAGATGGTTTAGAGCAGGGCTATTCAACAAAACTGCTCAGGGGGCACCATTTCTGAAAGTTTACGGCTCATGGGCTGGACATCCAGTGATTAAAATCATTATACCATATCATACCGTTTTATTTATAAAGCACTTTAAACAATGACAGGGCCAACCAAAGTACTGTACAAACATAAACAAACAGGCAAAGCACGCAGCAACAAATAACATATCGTAAAATCAAAATATAGAAACAAAATAATAGCAGATAATAACATAATAACTAACAGCGTGGCATGCATACAGGTTCAACACAAATCATACATTGTTGAAAGCTATGGAATAGTAGTGGGTTTTTAAGCAAGATCTAAAAACTGTGAGGGAGCGGCCCTGTCTGACGAGCAGAGGTAACTTGTTACAAAGTCTTGGGCCTGCGACAGAGAAGGCCCTGTCACCTCTGCGCTTAAAGGTTCAGTATGTAGCTTTTTTTATAAACATATTTCTTCTCTCTGTCACTATTTTTTGACAGAGTGATGTTAAACAGGTAATCTTTGAGAAATACTATATTCCTCTGGCGTCTCCCGGTGGTTAAAATAGCATTTATAAAAACCAGAGCGGCCCGTGTTTAACCAGCCAATAAAAACAGAGTTATTTTCATGAACGAGCTCCCCCCGCCCTTCCCCCGCCTCTCCCAGCTGCTGCGCGCATCCGCGCACGTTCCCGTAGTAGCTGTTTCAAAATGGCGGAGGTGGGTAGCGAGAGCTTTGGGTGCTCAAAGGATTGCAAAGCGATGCAGAGTTAGCAACATTTCTGCTTGAAAAGTAAGTGTCTTTGCTTGAATCATGTGTTACAGGCCCAGCCTTTACCTAGAGAGGGTGGTAGAGAGCTACGAGAGGGGCGGGTAGAAGAAGAGAGTGTGTGTGTGTTAGCTTGAGAGCCTGTAGCTGTGCAGTTCGTGAGTTGTGGTTGTCGTTGCCATCAATAGGAATAAAGTTCAGCAAGCTTTCATCTGCCTCCTTGTTTTGCCGCCAGCAGAGCAGAATCTATATGGGTTTGTTACCAGCCAAACGAGCTGAAATATAACAAAAAGGTAACATGTGATAGCGCAAATGCCATGATATTATCTACAACAGGCTAAAACCGTTTTCCGGCCTACAGCTGACGTGATGCTAATGGTAGCAGCTAACTCATTCAACCTCAGTATTGTTTCGATACGTACATTTAGTTATCCTAACTTATTGTATTGTGGATCAGCAAGCAGATATGATGAAAGTACTGTAACTGCGCTGTCTGTGTAAGAGAGGCATGATCACAACAACTAGCAATTAGCATATTGTCTGCAGATCATTTGGTGTTCATAATCGAAAAGTCTGTTAGTTCTACTACACAATAAATGTTGTTGATGCATACATCTCAACCTCTTTGGACGTTTACCTGTATAAAGGGCCTCAAAAATCATTAATTTTTGGAATAAAATCTGTAAAACTTGCGGTGGGGTGGACGAGTTTGTCTGCTGCGGACATGAGCCTGCAGTGAAGCAGGATGAAAGGAGAGCGTAAAAAGTTCAAATTTTACTTCTAGCAGCAGAACAGGATGGAAGATGGCTGTTTGATGCTATTTTTTAAATCATCCTACATGCTTTGATATGTTAGATAAATTTGTCATTGTGTGATAAATGTGTTGAAAAGAATATCTGATTATTGTTTGAACTACATTATATGTTTTTATGCAGAGATGATGACTTTGGGGAAGGTCTGAGAAGTACAGTAGTGAATTTGGGGAGACTCCCATTCAGGTTTTGGAAACAAGGTAAGTAAGGGGAAACTGTATTTATGTCAAGATTATTTTATGGTTTGCACTGCAACTAATATAACTGTGATCATAATATTATTACAAATTTTACTTCTAGCAGCAGAACAGGATGGAAGATGGCTGTTTGATGCTATTTTTTAAATCATCCTACATGCTTTGATATGTTAGATACATTTGTCATTGTGTGATAAATGTGTTGAAAAGAATATCTGATTATTGTTTGAACTACATTATATGTTTTTATGCAGAGATGATGACTTTGGGGAAGGTCTGAGAAGTACAGTAGTGAATTTGGGGAGACTCCCATTCAGGTTTTGGAAACAAGGTAAGTAAGGGGAAACTGTATTTATGTCAAGATTATTTTATGGTTTGCACTGCAACTAATATAACTGTGATCATAATATTATTACACAATTTTAAAATGTAGATGGTAAGGTTGTATGTCTAATATTGTTTATGAAATGTATTTCCACCAGATATTACGGTAGGCAGAAACAAAAACCAAAGTTTAATAGTTGTTTTTATATAATCCATCCATCCATCCATTTTCTTCCTCTTATCCGGGGTCGGGTCGCGGGGGTAGCAGCCTAAGTAGGGAGGCCCAGACTTCCCTCTCCCCAGCCACTTGGAGCAGCTCCTCTGGGGGAATCCCAAGGCGTTCCCAGGCCAGCCGAGAAACATAGTCCCTCCAGCGTGTCCTGGGTCTTCCTCTGGGTCTCCTCCCGGTGGGACATGCCCGGAACACCTCACCAGGGAGGCGTCCAGGAGGCATCCTAACCAGATGCCCGAGCCACCTCAACTGGCTCCTCTCGATGTGGAGAAGCAGCGGCTCTACTCCGAGTCCCTCCCGGATGACTGAGCTTCTCACCCTATCTCTAAGGGAGAGTCCAGACACCCTGCGGAGAAAACTCATTTCAGCCGCTTGTATCCGAGATCTTGTTCTTTCGGTCACAACCCAAAGCTCATGACCATAGATGAGGGTGGGAACGTAGATCGATCGGTAAATTGAGAGCTTTGTCTTTCGACTCAGCTCTCTCTTCACCACGACAGACCGGTACAGCGCCCGCTTCACTGCGGGTGCTGCACCTATTCGCCTATCGATCTCACGCTCCAGTTTTTATATAATGTATTTGTTCATTGTTATGGCTTTTCTGTGCTGCAATTTTAGTGGTCATAAAATTAGAATAATACAGACGCACAATATTGACAATAAATAACTTTGAAGCTTATTTTTTTATTATTTTATTTTTCTAACCGCGTCACAGAAAAAGTACAACTTTATAAATTTAAGAATTTTTAAAAAGATGACTTAATTAAAATTCTGTGTTCGTGTATAACATACATTTGCACTGAACGTACGTATTTTAGTGCGTGTTAAAAACATGATTTTGTCTATATTTTCGAGTTAGTCTCAATAACTTTTATTGGGAGAATTTATTGAACTGGTATCCAAGTACATGTTTTTTTCTGTCCTGATCAAAATTGAATATTGTTTTTTAATAAAATA
>JBBPBX010018281.1:16819-45806 GCA_038048925.1 Garcialebias charrua | reverse complement strand
GAGGAGGAAGGGTTGGAGGGGGGAGGGAGGGTTGGAGGGGGGAGGGAGCAGAGGGGGGGATCTACCATGTAGGTAAATGCCTGGGGATCCCATCAGCATGAGGCCCCGGCCCCGCCGCGCCCCGGCCAGTCACCTAATTCCTAACATTGATCCTGCTTGTTAATCTACATTTAACATAAAAATAATTATAGTTACGATGAAAACAATCATTAAATAAGCAATTTAAAAAACGGTTGATTTCATTATCCCCCTACTAAAAATGGACTATTCCATCTCGACAGCTTCCGGGTTAGAGGTGAACTCAGAGGCTAATTCCGTGGCTAGCTGTTTGTGCTGGGTACTTGGACAAATCCTTAGAATACCCAGCTGTTTCAAGCCAAATTAACGCGGCCGGGGGATTCTATTTTGTGTTCTGTGTATACCACGCGACGGTGAGTCGTTATTTTCATGTATTTTTATTACTTTTCATTAAATCTGTTGAGTACCTATAGACGCTAACTGTGTCTGCCGGTTGGTTGTGGGTTACTAATGGAAATCCTTAGAAAACCCAGCTGTTTCAAGCCAAATTAACGTGGCCGAAGGATTTTATTGTGCGTTTTGTGTCGACCATTCGACGGCGAGTCGTTAGTTTTATGTATTTGGGTTACTTTCATCATGTATAAATGCCGTGGCGACACACCCGTGTATTTGAGATTTAAACGTGGTGTTGACCGATGCTGCCTTTTTGGGTGAGCAGGTACTCAGTAGCCTGAAGTTGAGGAAGGGCAGGGAATAAAACTGTTACACTAAGTGACTAAAAACATTTTTTTTTCTATTTCTCATGTTTTATAATCAAAAAAGGCGTTCAATACAAGATCAACTGGACTTTATTTGTTGCAGAAAACGTTTCACCCTTTATCCAAAAGGCTTTTTCAATCCAGAATGGCAGCTGTGAGACTGAGAAGAAGTTTTATACTAATAAAACGCATAAAACTTCAGTCTCACAGCTGCCATTCTGAACGTTTTCTGCAACAAATAAAGTCCAGTTGATCTTGTATTGAACGCCTTTTTTGATTTTATCATGTCCTGGACGACTGAGAATTTTCACCAGCTTATGTTTTATAGGCATTTTGTTGTGTATATACTTTTTATATTTTTATATATTTGTTTAATCACATTGTGTTTATTTACTCATGGCCACCACAATTTTTGAGTAGATGTGTTTTTTCAGTAATACAGTAAAATAGTGTCTGGAAATGTTTTTTTATTTCTTCTTTATTTCTTTCCAAAGAAAATCAAGGTTTTCATGCATGCACATGACATGTGCACAGAAATTAACAAGCACAAATTCACAGCTTTTTCATTTTGTGGCTTAAAAATAAATCATTAAATAATAAACAATAAACTTTATTTGTATAGCACCTTCCTACAATGCCTTGCATTGACCAAGGTGCTTAACAGGACAGAAAATATAAAAACCGGTACAATAAATCGGTGAATGAATGGAAACAAATAAAAATGCTACATACTATACCAAATTTATAAAAGTTACACACTGAAAGCTTTTTTGAACATCATAAATGATTGGAGTCAGAGGCAGAAATTATTTAAAAAATAAAATAAAAATATGTCAGCTTGAGCTTCCTTCCAAACCAATGAGTTCAAAATTAAATAAAAAAATAAGAGGTTGGTTGAATGAATGAAGATAAATTATTTAAAGCTCTTATCTTATGCTGATAAAGACAGACATCTAGTGGTCAAATGGAGCAACACAGTATGTGAAGTTTTGGTTCCTCCTTGCATTGCTTTCGTCATCTGTATACCCATAATGCATTGCAGGGCACTTCAGTTTTCCAGAAAACAGTTAAAAATAAGTTTATCGATGCATTTTTAATGAAAAATCTACAATAAACAAACAAAAAAAGGACAAAGAAGCAGTCGAAAAGCATTCCACACATTAAACAACTTTTAAAATTTTGGACCCTGAGTGAAAGTTGTATTTTAATAGATGACACCCGGAGCGAATCGCTGTTAAAAGGTAGGGTAAGGTGAGGTGTATATTAGTTTATACGCCTGTAGTTGGCAGTGTGGTGCAGATATTGCATAACGCTGCCGGCTACAAATTGTTGAATATAAATAGCGGATTAGATTAGCTTCCCCTAATTTTGATAAGGCCTTTGTGCATTTGAAATTGTGGACCTAAAAAAATTAATAAGCGTTTTAGAAATTGTGGAACTAATTTTTTAATTAGCGGTGCCCACCTGTGATTGCTGACCAACATTTCAGACACTAAGATACACATATTGCTGTCAGCGATCATGCACCAGTTACTCTATATTTAGATTATAAAAAAGAAACTAGAAAAAATATAAATTGGAGATTCAATACATCACTGCTTCAAGAAGAAGAATTTTTGCAATATTTTAAAATAGAATGGGCATCATATTTAGAGTTGAATGATTTGCCAGGAACATCAGCATGTACACTTTGGGAGGCTGGGAAAACAGTTATGAGAGGTAAAATAATATCCTATTCAACAAATAAAAAGAAAAAAGAAAATAAACGTATTGAGGAATTAGAGAAATCCATTAAACTATTAGAAGGTCTACAAGAAGAGGAAACACAGCAAAAGCTACGCAAAGTAAAATTAGAACTAAATGAAATTATTGATAAGAAAAATAAATTCTTACTCCCAAAACTAGATATTAGTCAATCATCAAAACTAGACTCACCATTAACTTCAGATGAGCTCCATGAAGCAATTAAAAGCATGCCTAATAAGAAATCGCCAGGTCCTGATGGATATCCAGTAGAATACTATAAAAAGTTCTGGGATATACTGGAACCGATATTTTATAGAGTGCTACTTGAGTCAGAAGAAAATGGCAGGCTACCAACACATATGAATTCAGCCAACATTAGTCTCTTATTAAAACCAGGCAAAGACCCAGTATTACCTACCAGTTACCGCCCAATCTCTCTTATTAATGTAGATGTTAAAATAATTTGTAAAGTCTTATCTAAAAGACTAGAGAAGATAACTCCTGTTATTATACATCCAGACCAAACCGGATTCATAAAAGGAAGACACTCAGACACAAATACACGAAGATTATATAATGTAATAGAGTATTCGTATTTTAAAAATATTGAAACAGCTATTTTTTCTTTAGATGCTGAAAAAGCATTCGATAGAGTAAATTGGAATTTCTTATTTGCTACCTTAAATAAATTTGGATTTGGGGATTACTTCATTAACTGGTTAAAAATATTATATAGTTCACCAACAGCGTGTGTCAGGACAAATAATCAATTATCTTCAAGCTTCTGTTTACAGAGGGGCACCAGGCAAGGTTGTCCACTTTCACCAGCATTATTTGCTATTTTTATTGAACCGTTAGCAGCAGCAATAAGGCAAAGTGTTGATATTAAAGGCATAAAGGGTAGAAACATAGAACATAAAATGAGTCTTTATGCTGACGATGTTTTGCTTTTTCTTGAGAACTCAGGAAACTCAATATCCAATGTTATCAAGTTAATAAACTCATTTTCAAAAGTTTCTGATTATTCTATAAACTGGACAAAATCTACAGTGCTTCCGATAAATTGTGTGTTTAATAATTCTCTTAATGAAAGACTACAATCAGGTAATATTAAATATTTAGGTGTTAATATCTCTCCTAAATTGGAGGATTTAATAAAATTAAATCATATCCCACTATTAAAGAAAATTGAAGACGATCTTACTAGATGGAGATCTCTACCCATATCACTTATGGGAAGAGTTGCCTCAGTAAAAATGATGGTGCTGCCGAGAATAAATTATTTATTCTCAATGATTCCAAATAAACCTTCAAATGAATGGTTTAAGTCCCTGGACTCTTCTATATCTAAATTCCTTTGGAACAATAAAACTCCGCGTATTAGTTTAAAAACATTACAAAAATCTAAAGATACCGGAGGATTAGAACTTCCAAACTTTTATTACTACTATTTAGCAAACAGGTTACAATATATATCAAAGTGGTTAAAACCGAATGCACTAGATGAAACTTGGATAGATATAGAACAAACTTTATGTAATAATATTAGGATTTCAGATCTACCATTTATCAGTACAGATTTAAAAAGACATGTCTGCTTTAAGAGCATCAATATTAGCTCATCTCTGACAGCATGGTGGGAGTATCTGAAAATGACAAAGTCTTCACTACTCCCATGTAGACATACACCTCTCTGGAACAATCCTGACATTCAACAAGAAAATAATATGTTAAATTTCCCAGGTTGGAGAATGAAAGGTATTGAATGTCTGGAACACATATTTGAGGGTATAGACTTTATTCCATTTAATAAATTAATAATACAATATGACATTGATAATAAATATTTCCTACAATACCAACAAATTAAGTCAATTGTAAAAAAGAAATTTAAGCTTAATAAAACATTGTTGGAAACACCAACATGTGTGTTAGAGTTTATTAATTTTCAACCACCCAAATTATTATCTAAAATATACAAAAAATTGTCTAGGATCGATGACTCGATAGCACTACCTGTTGAAAAATGGGAGTCAGATTTATCAATCAACTTTGAACAAAAAATTTGGTCTCAAGTATGTTCAAATACTTTTAAATTGACTAGAATCTCCAATTTACAATTAATACAATATAAGGTTCTCTATAGAGTACATTATACAGGGCAGCGAATGTTTAAGATGGGCTTTATACCATCTAACAAGTGCTCACAGTGCATAAGTAATACACCTGATGATTATATTCACGCGCTCTGGTTCTGTCCACCCGTTCAGAGGTTCTGGGTACAGGTATGTGAAGACTTGTCTAAATGTTTGAAAATTAATATCCCACTCTCTCCATCTGTTTGCTTATTGGGTATCTTTGAAGATGTTATACTAGAAAAAAATACATCCTATATGCTTTTCACTGCCTTATGCATCGCAAAGAAAACCATACTCGTAAATTGGAAAAATAAAAATAATCTTAGCATTAATCAGTATAAAAATCTTCTGTTAGATCATATTAGTCTTGAAACAGCATCTGCCGACACATTGGATCAACCTATTTGGCATTCTTTGATCGGCTCCGTTACGTAGTGAGGGTGGGGGGTCTGGGATGTGGCCTTGTGGGGCATTGGGACTGGAGGGGGGGGAGGTTGGGGTTTGGGGCGCCGGGGGGTTAGGGCTGCTTGGGCGGGGAGGACCTTGTCTTCGACCTGGGGAGGACCGGGGGGGTTCTGGGGGATATCTACTGGGGGCGGCATGCGGGCCCTCGGGTGGTCGGTGGCGGCGGTCATGGGTCGCCGGTCGGTGACCCGGCTGTGCTGGGGTGGTTTCGGGGTGGGTGCCGGGGGCTTGGGACTCTGGGGGCGTGTCGTCCCCGGGCTTGGGCCTGGTGGGGGTCGGGGGTCTTGGGCTCTGGCGGGCGGGTCGCCGGGCTATGGGCTGGCTGGCGCTCTGGTGCCCGGCTCTGGCCGGGGGCTCTCGGCTCGCTGGTGGGTTGGGGTTCATATGCTGGGGGGTGGGTGTCTGGGGGCGTGACTGGTGGCCAATGGGAGGGGGCGGGCAAACCCAGCCTGGGTGTCTAATGTGTTATGTGTTCTGAAAGTTGTTAATATGAAGGGTGGGTATATAGTATTTCTTCTGGGGTGGGGATTAAGTGGATGTCCTGGATGATGGTCTTGGACTATACTTGGCCGGTGTGCGGGCCCCGGTTGGGGCCTGTTCTTGGTGCTTCCTGGCTCTGTCGACGGTTGGGCGGGCGCTCTTGGCCGTGTCGTCCATGTGGGATTTTGTGTCCTCTTGGACGGCGGGCTGACTGCGGTTCGCAGGGGTCGTGGCGGCCCTGGTGGGTGTGGGCTGTTGGTTCTGCTGTTGGCGGCCCTCGGGGCCGTGTCCCTCTCTGGTCTTGGCTCAATGTCCTGGCGGTCGGAGAGGTGTTTCCTTTACCTCGCTCCTTGGGTGGACCTTGGCGAGCTGGGGGGGTAAGCAGGGTCAGCGGGGGAGCTGACTCGCTGTGGGAGCACTGTTCCTGCAGATATTTTTCTCCCCATCCCTCAACACGCACCTCCGCCCTCTTCATCTTAAATTAATACATGTAGGGAATTTGGGTCTCGGGTGTGCTGCAATGGTTTTACATCTCTGTTGTTAAGAGCACCTGGGACTCAATTTTATATACACTTTAGACATTCATTCATAAACATCTTCATAAAAGTCACATATAGGGAATGGAGTGAGCACTATGGCTATGGGTGGCGGGATGACATCAATCTCGCCCCCATGCCTATGCTCACTCAACATTATGCATCTAGACAATTAGGGCCTGGGTTAGAGTTGGAGTGGAGGGGAAACTGGTATAATGCTAGCCTTTGCTCCTTCTCTTTCCCTTTTAAATACACTTTACAACAACACTCACCAACAGTACATTTGGGGACGGGGGTGTGTGTGTCGGGGTCTTGATTTGTTAATTTCAATTTTATTTATTTATGTATTTATTTATATATTATTTATTTATTTTTCTCTTACCCCCCTGGTTGCCTTGCGGACATTCTGGGGGTGGGCCGTCAGGGGTTGTGCTGGGGTGTGGGGGGGTTCGGGGCCTGCGGGTTCGCCGTGGGCGGGGCTGGCAGTGCGCTCCCTCTGGGGCTGCTTGGGCTCGGGTGTCCTGTCCTGTCGGCAGGGCGCGGGGTGTGCCGGATCTTGGACGTCTGCTGCTCTCCACCCCAGAATGAATGGGTCTACCTCCTGGGTTTGGATGTGGGCTGCCCCATGTAGGGAGCAGGTACATGTCTTGGACCTAGGGGGTATAGAGTGTGCATCGGGATTATGAATGGAGCGTGTCGTTATTGTTTGTCTTTCTGTGACTGAGGGTGAGGATGAGGGTGGGTCTGAATGAGTGTGTCTGTGTATGAATGTTTAAGTGTCAGGCTGGGACTTGGACTGCCCCCTCTCTGATACTTCTGAGGCTACCCAGTGTCGCGCTCCTGCCACGTGGCCCCCTGGTGGGTGTTCCTCTGCCTACGGGCGTGCTTGGGGCCCTCACTATCTGGGGCTGGGCGCTTGGGCGTTTGTCAGCTCGGCCTGGTGGCTGCCTGGTGGGGCTCGGGTCCTCTGGTCCTGTCAGGTCTGGACCTGAGGGATGGGCGTCCCCGGTGCCCGAGCCTCGGTGACCGGCCCTGGGGCTACGTCGGTGCAGCGGGCTCCGGCGGGGGCCTGTGTATTGTCGCTGTTGACCCCGGGGGGTCATTGTGTGTGGTCCCTGGTGGGGTTCGTCCGGTTCTTCCACTTGGTCGGATCTGGGGAGTGGACGAGTGGCTCGTCCTGTTCGGGTGGTCCTGGGGACTCTGGGCTCGGGGTCCTTCCTGGGGTCTTGGGCTTTGATCGCCCCTTCGTCTGTCTCGGGCTTTGGGGGGACGGGTCTCTGATGCTTCACAGTCGCTACTAAATGTTCTATTGGAGGAACCTTATTCACTTATGCATGCTCACAACCACACACAAATGGATGCAGGGATGTATAGTAGATGTATGTAGATGGGTATATAAATGAATATAAATATATATGTATGTATATTGTATATATATTTGTAGGTATGGGTATGTGTATTTATAGAAATCTATTGCAAGGTCATGAATATTATCAGTCTTTATGCTTGTATGTTTCGTTGTTGTGTTCTGTCATGTGCTTTGCAGGATTGTGGACGGAGGTTTGGTGTGTTTGCCTTGTGCTCTTTCTGTGGACAATTGTTGTTTTGTTGTCTCACTTTCTCTTTTCTTTCTTTCTCTCTATTAAAAAAAAAAATACATATTGGAGTGAGAGGATGGCTATAAGGTGTGAAGGGAGGCCATCTATAAATGGAAAAAAAAAAAAATGCTCAGTAAAAATGCATGCTTGTGAGAACATCTGCCTTTATACTTTAGGCCAGGGGTGTTCAGACTTTTTCAGCATGCGAGCTATTTTTGAAATGATCAAGTCAGTGATCTACCCGTGATAAGGCCCCGTTTACACAAAAACAACATGTGGAAACATTAGTGATTTTTCAATGTTTATCGGAGGTAATAAACAAAAACTAAGCTGGTTTACATGAAAAATGCTGTAGTTTTCATGTCAGTCGGGTTGCCAGATAAGAAATTATGAACTATAGTACAGTACTGTGGCTTTAAAATTATAGTATTTTAACCTAAACTGTTGTGTTTGCTGAGTAAAGATGTTCTAAGATTCAATTCAATTCAGTTTATTTATATAGCGTCAATTCACAAAAGAAGTAATCTCAGGGCACTGAACAGACAATTCTTTTTTTTAATGTCATGCTGCGATCTACCAGTACTACCTCAGAGATCTACCAGTAGATCGCGATCTACGTAATGAGCACCCCTGCTTTAGGCGTTTTGGTTGATCTCTACTGTGTGTTAGGGAGTACAGCCTGAGTGATGTCACATGCAGTGACATCCAAACTGTAGTGTTTTGCAAACGTGTTTGTGGAACTCCAGTTTTCAGTAGCACAAATGTCTGCCACTGGCACACCCTTAAAAAGAAACCATGAGGCAGCTAGGCCCCGAGTGGAATGGGCGTGTACCCTAGAGGGCACCTGTTGACCTTTGTTGCTGTATGCCCTTTTAATGGCCTCAGTCACCCAGTGTGAGAGGTGCTGTTTTGAAAGGGCTCTTCCAGCAGCAAGGTTGGCAAAACATACAAACAGTTGGTTTGTTTTCCTCCAACTGACAGTTCTGTAGGGATGGGGCAGATCCGATCCAG
This sequence comes from Garcialebias charrua, assembly GCA_038048925.1. Classification (NCBI taxonomy): domain Eukaryota; kingdom Metazoa; phylum Chordata; class Actinopteri; order Cyprinodontiformes; family Rivulidae; genus Garcialebias; species Garcialebias charrua. The sequence continues at coordinate 37,056 of JBBPBX010018281.1, read as the reverse complement.
TATCGGTATTGGTATCCGATACCAGCATTATTTAAGTATCGGATTTTCTGAGCCAGCCTGCCGACATTTCCGATCCATGATGCACTGCAGTTGTCTTCAAACTATGGAATGGATTTCCTGAACGGAGGCGTGTTTTATGAGCCCAGAGTAGTAAGACCCGCCTCACATTCAGGAAATCCATTTCCTAGTTTGCCCCTTGCAGCCAGGTAAAACGTGAGTAAACACAGAGAGGACTGGAGGACTGTGGCTAACGGCTAACCAACTTTTCATCTTGGCATCAGAGTCGGTCAGAGTTTATTGATTTTTGCATGTCCGCGAACATGTCTGCTGTGTGGATGTGTTTTACTCTTGAAGCACCGCAAAGCAAGACAGCAGCGACGTGTACGTGTCTGCAGAGCCGCGTGCGTGTCTGCAGAGCCGCTGTACAGAGAGGAGGAAGCTCCGTCGCGTCATATAATACCACAAACGTGATGAAACATTTGAAAAAGACCACAGTAAAGAGCATGACGATTGTTTAGCCCGGCGGGAGAAAGACAAACGGAGCCGACAGAAATCACTTCTGGACTCGTTTCAACAGCAAGGTAAACTTCCGCTGGACAACGTGAAAGCTAAAGGGATAACCCAGAAACTGCTAAACAACTTGTCAGGAACACTGTCAGCCAACCTGTGGGGTTTGCTGGAAAAGATTGTGACTTTGCTGGAACCCTTTGAGGAGTTAACCAGAGAAATCAGCTCAGCGAGCTCCTCTGCAGCTGATGTGATCCCAGCCGTCACCATTTTAAACAGCTGCTCGCTGATAACAGTGTGGACAGTGGCATCAAAACTTTGAGAAGCAGCCTCCTCCAAGCTGTCAGCAGGTGATTCCATGACATCCAAAGTGAACCCCTGTATGCTGTTGGACAGGTGAGGCATATTTTTGAATGTCTTGTAAATGTCTCCAAAGCTCTGTGGGATTATGAAAAACAAAAGGCTGAGCTGTGGCAGCCATCTTAAACTGGATGTACTTTAAAAGTCAACCAGTCGTAGAGAGCCCTTCAGTGATTATCTCTTGAAAGTTTAATCAAAATCTGTCCAGCGGGTCATGAGATATTTTGCTAACAGACGACACCATTGATTCCAAATAAATAACGTTGTAATTTTAAAGAAAGATCTTATGCATTCTACTAATCCCTTGAATATGCTTTGGGAATGAGTCTCAGCTACTACCACACAAATTTTATCTAAATTTTTTGTCAAATTGACTGAGTTGTAGTCAATTTTGTGTTGTATAAGTTCAGTTAGCTGTGGCAGCCATCTTCAATTGGATGTACTTTAAAAGTCAACCAGTCGTAGAGAGCCCTTCAGTGATTATTTCTTGAAAGTTTAAACAAAATCTGTTCAGTTGTTCATAAGATATTTTGCTAACAGACAGATGCAGAATACAAACATAATTGTTGACTTTTGGAAGCATGTGATGAAAAAGAGACTGGGTGAAAGTAACTACAGTACTTAAAAGTACCGGTAGTTAGTTACACGTTTTGTGTTAGCAGAATTTGCACAGCCAAGAGAAGATTAATCTTCTCTCTAAGTACAGTGTATACAAATACTGTATATTTATGCATGCCCAAAAAGGCAACTTGAGGTAAGTTTTATTAATGTTGGATAAGTTTCTTAGTTACAATTAAATCCTGCTAACACAAAACGTGTTTTTTTATTCCTTGCTTTAAAGTGGATATTAGTGGCTGAGGCTGTAATAATTTATTACAGCCTCATAAGGCACCTGAATGGTATCGGATCGGAAAAGTATCGGTATCGATCGATACCCAGTTTTACAGTATCTGTATCGGATCGGAAGTGAAAAATGTGGATCGGTGCATCCCTAGAGTTCTGTTACACTTTTACTATTTTATGCTTATGTTTATTAAATGTTTTAGTGTTTAGTGTTTAGATGGTTACTGTTGCACCGAGGGACTGAGAGAAACGCAATTTCGGTCCTGTGTATGTCCTGTACATATTGTAGTTCTGACAATAAAGTTGACTTTGACTTTGACTGTTGATGTAAACACTCAAGGCCCTGACAGGGCAGAGAACATTCAACCTTCTCTGCTCCTCAGTGAGGAGAGGATGGGGAGGAAACTCAGAGAGCTCAAAGTCCAGACTTCTGGGATTTAGAGTTGGAAATTTTGGTACACATGCGGGGTTAGGATGCAGGGTGACCTTTGACCTGTCAGGGGCAAACCTGGTACACATTGGGTGCACATATAAAGCGTAGAGGTCACCTACACGTTTAGCTGAGCAGAGAGCCAACAGCAAAGCAGTTTTATGATAACAAGTCTATCTTAACGTTGCTAAGAGGCTCAAACGGAGGCTCACACAAAGCATCCAGGACTAACTGAAGGTCCCAGTCTGGGGCCAGAGTCCTGCTGGGGGGCCTTTTCCTCAGTACGCCCTTCATGAAACGTATCATGAGAGGGTGGGCACCGGGTGTTTTACCCCCCCAGCCTTCGTGGCACGCCGAGATGGCTGACAAAAACACCTTAATGGTGGAAAATGAGTGGCCTTTTTCCAGCAGGTCCTGTAAAAAGGTGAGGAGCTGGACCAGGTCACAGGAATATGAAATAATATTCCTTTCCACACGGACGGAGCTTTAACTCCCACCTCCGGGAGAGCTTTGAACACGTTCCGAGGGAGGCGGGGGACATGGAGTCCGAGTGGGCCGTGTTCCGCGCCTCTATTGTCGAGGCAGCTTATCGGAGCTGTGGCCGCAAGGTTGTTGGTGCCTGTCGTGGTGGCAACCCTCGAACCCGGTGGTGGACACCGGCAGTGAGGGATGCTGTCAGGCTGAAGAAGGAGTCCTATTGGGCCTTTTTGGCTTGTGGGACCCCGGAAGCAGCTGATAGGTACCGGCAGTCCAAGCGGCATGCGGCTCGGGTGGTTGCTGAGGCAAAAACTCGGGCGTGGGAGGAGTTCGGAGAGGCCATGGAGAATGACTTCCGTACGGCTTCGAGGCGATTCTGGTCCACCATCCGGCGTCTCAGGGGGGGAAAGAGGTACGCGACCAACACCATTTATGGTGGGGGTGGCGTGCTGCTGACCTCAACTCGGGATGTTGTGAGTCGGTGGGCGGAATACTTCGAAGACCTCCTCAATCCTACTGGCACGTCTTCCACTGAGGAAGCGGAGCCTGGGGACTTTGGGTCGGGTTCTCCGATCTCTGGTGCTGAGGTCGCCGAGGTGGTTAAAAAGCTCCGCGGTGGCAAGGCTCCGGGGGTGGATGAGATTCGCCCGGAGTTCCTTAGGGCTCTGGATGTTGTAGGGTTGTGTTGGCTTACGCGACTCTGCAATATCGCGTGGACATCGGGGGCAGTTCCCTTGGATTGGCAGACTGGGGTGGTGGTTCCCCTATTCAAAAAGGGGGACCGTAGGGTGTGTTCCAACTATAGGGGGATCACACTCTTAAGCCTCCCTGGTAAGGTCTATTCAGGGGTTCTGGAGAGGAGGGTCCGTCGGATAGTCGAACCTCGGATTCAGGAGGAGCAGTGTGGTTTTCGTCCTGGTCGTGGAACACTGGACCAGCTCTACACCCTCAACAGGGTCCTGGAGGGTGCGTGGGAGTTTGCCCAACCAGTTTACATGTGCTTTGTGGACTTGGAGAAGGCATTCGACCGCGTCCCTCGGGGGGTTCTGTGGGGGGTACTCCGGGAGTATGGGGTACCAGGCCCTTTGATAAGGGCTGTTAGGTCCCTGTACGACCGGTGTCAGAGCTTGGTCCGCATTGCCGGCAGTAAGTCAGGCTCGTTTCCGGTGAGAGTTGGACTCCGCCAAGGTTGCCCTTTGTCACCGATTCTGTTCATAACTTTTATGGACAGAATTTCTAGGCGCAGCCAAGGTGTTGAGAGGATCCGTTTTGGTGACCTTAGAATCGCTTCTCTGTTTTTTGCAGATGATGTGGTCCTACTGGCTTCATCAGTTCGTGATTTACAACTTTCACTGGAGCGGTTTGCAGCCGAGTGTGATATGGCCGGGATGAGAGCATGCCCTCTCCGGGTCGGGGAGGAGGTCCTGCCCCAAGTGGAGGAGTTTAAGTATCTCGGGATCTTGTTCACGAATGAGGGAAAACTGGAGCGTGAGATCGATAGGCGGATAGGTGCAGCGTCCGCAGTGAAGCGGGCGCTGTACCGGTCTGTCGTGGTGAAGAGAGAGCTGAGTCAAAAGGCAAAGCTCTCAATTTACCGATCGATCTACGTTCCCACCCTCATCTATGGTCATGAGCTTTGGGTTATGACCGAAAGAACAAGATCTCGGATACAAGCGGCTGAAATGAGTTTTCTCCGCAGGGTGGCTGGACTCTCCCTTAGAGATAGGGTGAGAAGCTCAGTCATCCGGGAGGGACTCGGAGTAGAGCCGCTGCTTCTCCACATCGAGAGGAGCCAGTTGAGGTGGCTCGGGCATCTGGTTAGGATGCCTCCTGGATGCCTCCCTGGTGAGGTGTTCCGGGCATGTCCCACTAGGTGTGAGTGTGAGAGTGGATGTTGTTTGGTGTGAGTGAGACAGGTCCCTCTTGTAAATAAGTCCCTGTGACTCAACGAGGCTAGCCTGTATAAATAAAGGTTGAATGAATGAATGAATGAAAAATGAAACCAAGAAATCTTAACATCTACACCCTTAACACTAACAACAATGCAAAAAAACAACAACACACATCACACACAACTAACAGTCGCCTTCAGAATACCTGAAACCCAAAAAGGCGTCTCCTATCAGGTTTCACATCACAAGGCCTTTGTTTAGCTTTACCCTTACCAACATTCAGTTTAGTGATGCCAGACTGAAGATCAGGGTTTTCTCCAACAACCGGAAATTGTACCGGAAATTGTACAAGGACACCCTCTAAACAGCTCATGCCTCTGCTCAAAATCTTTAAACAAAACCTCCAAAAACCTTTAAACAATTTTTATGTTCTGACTAAAATGAATTACATGTACATGCCTGGGGCATGTAACAACCGTGTCATGAAACAAGATAAATTTGGATGTCCTACGAATCAGTCATGCGTAATGGCAAGTGTGAGCAATCCTTGTACTTTCTACGTATGCAGGAAGTGTTTCAACGGACATGACATTCCAGTGGTGGTAAACCGGACTACATGTAATCTGCAAGCATTACATGTAAAAGTGCAAATGGAATCTTTCCAGGAGATTGTCGAACATTTCTGACCTTTGTTGGATTTAAGAATTTTTTTTATTACACAGTGATTGGTTCAAGCCACAGAAGAACATAACCTATGACGTGCAACTATTAGTATTGTGCTTTACTGTATTAATTTGTTTAACATTTGTATATATTAGTTGTTGAATAAAATGGAGGGTGGACATTTGTAGAACTGATTAGAGACCAGAGGGTGGAGTGAATAATGAATAAATATGTTTGTTCTCTGATCAGTCTAAGAAAGTCTGAAACATTCAGACATTGTGTGTAATTAAGAAAGTCTGAAATATTCAGACATTGTGTGTAATTTTCCTGTCTGTCACTACCGGGGAGTTGGGAGATAAGAAGTTAAAACTGTGCTGATTTCATCACCACAGGAACAGTCAGTTTTTTGATCAAGTCATCTCCGGAGCTTTGTTACTCTAGTTCATAAAGATAATGTGACTGTGGAAAGAAACCTGGCCAACTTTGTTTCGCAAGCAGTCCTTATCTAAAGGGATAAAAAGAGACAGGCTTAGCTCCCAGAGTTAGAGTCGGATGGGGATGAGTAATCGCCCGGATTGTTTTAATGCTCACTCTGCCTGTGGTTGACAAACGGCTCTCTCACTTTGATGTCAAATGGTAAGAGTATTTGTTTACGCATTAATGCTTGTATGTAAGTGTGTTACTTGTTTGTTTTCTGGCTTGCTTGCTATTTGATTTTCTGTGGTTAAAATAAAGAACATTTGTTTTTAAACAGAGAATAGTTTCCTGTGTGAAGTCTCTTGAGCTATGATATTCTTTTGAGGATATTTGCCTATCTCTCTCGATTCTGCATAAATAATATTTCATAAAACATTTATGAATAAAAATTCATAAAATATTTATAAAATAATATTTTGTAGAACAACAGTGGAATAATTTCTGGGAACCACGGTTTCTGTAGCCATCTGGGAGCTAATAGGATCAGGAAAAGAGCTCCCCTCCATATACGTTCCAGCATCACCTGGATCAGAGGGATGGGGGGAAATGCGTAATATAGCACCCCTCCTGGCCAGCTGTGGGTCAGAGCATCTGTTCCCAGCGGAGCATCTGTTTCCTTCAGTGAGAAGTACAGGTCGCAGTGCGTGCTGGTTTTGTAGGCGAACAGATCTACGGATGCCCGCCCGTATCATGACCAGATCTGGTCCACGATACGTGGATTCAGTCTCCACTTTGAGGCTAGCAGTGGCCCTCTTGAGAGGGCATCTGCCCCATGGTTTAGCTCGCCCGGGATGTGTATCGCTCTCAGTGACAATATTCTGGGGCTGCACCACGTGAGCAGTTTATGTGTCAGGCTAAGGAGGGGTCGGTACCTTGTCTCCCTTCTCTGTTGATAAAGGACACAGTTTTTCTGTTGTCCGATTTTATCAGGACATGTTGTTTTGTAATCAGTCCCTTTTTGTAAAAGTGCTTCACAGCTAGAAAAACAGCCTTCAATTCCAGGAAGTTGATGTGGAGTCTCACATCCTGCTGTTTCCAGAGCCCTTGGACGTTCTGGTTCCTGCAAAATACTCCCCAACCTCCCTTTGAAGCGTCTGTTGTGATCACCACACGAGACAGCACCTGTCCCAGTGGGACACCTGCCGTGAACACAGAGGGATCCCTCCAGGGTTCCAGGGCTGACATGCACTCTAGGCTGATCAGTATTTTCCCTGCTCGCCTGAGGGAGGCAGGACGTGTTTGTTTGTTTGTTTAGCCATACTTGCAGAGCTCGCATTTTTAATAATGCTTGAGGCACGCAGGGAATGGCTGCTACCAGGAGACCCAGCAGGCGCTGGCAGAGTTCAGGGACACTCTCTGATCCAGCTGGAAGCATGCCAGGCAGAGTTGGATGAAAGAGATTTGTTCCTTTGAAAGCCGTGCTCTGTACAAAATGGTGTTGACCTGTACACCCAGAAATATGGTAATCTGTGAAGGAGTCAAATCGCTTTTCTGCAGATTTATGATGAAACCCAGATTCTCCAGGTGCGCCATCACTCTCCGTGAGTGCAACTGGTCTTGTGTTCTGCTCTCGGCCAGAATTAAAAGATTGTCAAGATAATTCATAATTCTGACCCCTTGACCCCTGAGCGGGGTCAAGGCTACGTCCAGACATTTTGTGAATGTGCGTGGTGCAGTTTTTAGCCCAAAAGGTAAAGCTGGGAATTTGGAAACTTTCCCTTCGAATGCAAAGCGAAGATATTTTCTGTGCTTCTTCCAAATGCTCATGTGGAATAAAGCATCTTTTAAATCCAATGTGCATGCGTGATCTCCCGGTCTCACAGACTGGATCACCTGTCTGAGTATGAGCATTTTGAATTTGTAAGTTTTTATTCTCTTGTTCAGCGCTCTGAGATCCAGGATCGGTCTCAAGGTCTGATCCCGTTTGGGCATGAGGAAATACTTGCTGAAGTGGCCGGTATGTATATTGTGTTTTGGAACAACATTTATCACCCCTTTTTGCAACATCGTTGAAATCTCCTCTCTTAAAACGTGTGCACGGTCTGGTGTTATGTTTGACTGTAGCACCCCGTTGAACGGGGACTGCCTCTTGTGGAACTGCAGCCGTAGGTCTCGGCACACTGTCGCCATGACCCACGTGTTTGGGTGACACACCCTCCAGGCCTGTACGTGCGCAGTGAGCCTGTGAACCTGTGAGGCTCACTGACAAACCTTCAAAACTGAGAAGTAGTCCCGTTTCATCAGGCCAACTTCTGTCTTCTGTCCCGGTTTGCCGAGGAGGTCCTCGGCGGAACCGCTTGGCGAGGAACAAACCTGTTCCTGGTCCAGGACTAGCCAGCTTGGGATGGCCCTGCTGCGGGTCTCTGCCGTTGCTCCCCGTCATAAGCTGGTCTTTTCTGTGGGGGGCGGCGTGTGGCTGAGCGGTGTTGAGGCTACACGGGTCTGCTCCCGCTGGTGTCTCTGGGGGGTGCAAAAGTTTTTCTAGGCATCTCCTCTCGCAGGGCCTCGACCTGCTCTGGATACGCTCCAAAGCTCCCCAGAAGGGTCCCGTCTGCTCAATCGGGTGGTGGACGAACGGAACCGTTGGTCCTACGGCAGGTCCGTCAAAGTCAGCCACAGGTGGCGCTGGGCGATGACCACTTCAGCCATGTATCGCCCTTGAGCGATGGCCACGGCCCCCATCATTCCCTGGACAAAGTCAGTCGCCTTGCGGGCTTCCTCCAGGATGTCCTTTGCAGCCTGTTTGTTTGTCGTTACCTGGAGCTCCCTCAGCTTCTCTGCCAAGTAAGCATTCATGGCGCGGACCAAGAGGCCCTGAGCTCGATAACACTTTTCGAGCTGGGAGGCCGAGGCGCAGCAGGCCTTGCTAGGCAGATTCGGCTTTACGCCTGATGTCCTAGGGGCCAGGTGGTCCGTCAGCGTGTCCTCCATCTGCGGGATGTTGGCGATTCCTGCTGCCTCCATTCCAGCAACGTCGAGGAACTGTGAGAGTGGCAGCAGCATGGGAGCCCTGGGTTCAGCCCAGGTGTGAGTGAGCTCCGTCAGGAAATCCGGAAAAATCGGCATCCTATGCCTCGTGGCCGACTGCTTCTTTGCGTAGAAATAGTTCCCCGCGAACCTCGTTACCTGTTGGTGAGGTGGGGGTTCTGGCCAGCTGATCCGCAGCGTGTCCGCCGCTCTGCGACACAAGTCGAACAAAGCGAGGATTGAGAAGTCCGTCTCTGGCTGAGCTGTCATCGGGTTCTGGGAGAAGTCTTCCTCTTCTCCTTCATCCTCGTTCTCAGCTTCGTCGTCTGAAATATCACCCGAGGCTGTTAGCGAGAGCTCGTCTGCTCGTAAAACAGGCTTCTCGTGTCAAACTCGGCGGTGGAGTCCCCGACGGGGGCCGCCATGTCCATACTTTGCCCCCAGTCAGCTTGTCAGCTATCCTCAAGGTCCACGGCCTCGAGCTCCGGCGTGGGAGTGAGAGCCTCTGTGAGGCCGCCGTGGAGCTACCCATGGCCTTGACCACGATGTCCACTCGACGCTTCCTCACAACTTCAAGCATCTGGCAGCAGTGAGGGCAGGATTCGGGGGATTCCAATGCTGTCTTAGCGTGCAACATCCCCAGGCAGACAGGACAGGCCTTGTGGGTGTCCGTCGCCGAAAGGGAGTAGCCGCAGTTGCTGGGACAAGCCCGGGAGCTGGGGCTTGCTGGCCTGCTGGTCTTCTTAGAATTTTTGGGTTTTCGCTTTCCGTTCTCTGGAGCCATGGCTGAGAAGAGTCGAGCTCGTTAGCAGTGCCATTGTGGTCCGTAGACGTCTTCTTCGTCACGTCACTTTCGCTGGCTAGCCTGCTAACTCGTTAGCAGGGTAGCGGTGTGACGCAGTTAGCGCCGTCGAGCGAAGCAGCTGCGAAGAGAGCAGAAAAAATCTCGAGGTTAAATAAAAATGCTGGACTAGCTTTCGCTAGCCCAGCAATACGCAGGAAATTTCTCTGTACGCTCGGTGTCGGGAGCAAGCTCACCTCCGGTCAAGCGATGCTGTTACAGAGAGTCCCAAGAAGTTCAGGTGTAAGCGAGGTGAAGGGCAAAAAGAGAAAGTAGGATGGGCGTAGCCGTTTTTATACCAAGAGGGCGGGGCCTCTGTGACGCTGACGCCCACCTGCCTCGTTCGAGGCGTGATTGTATTACTTCAGGTGAACCGCGCGGCAGTGCAATTCCCATAGTCATGTGTTGCACCGAATGACTGACTGATAAGGGAACTGACCTCGCAAGTAAATACTGGTTTAAAATCTTTTCTCGCTGTCAAGTGTACCGTAGTTCTTTCTGAGTAAGTAAGGTATTTTCTCCAACAGTTAACATGTTGGCTAACAGTGTGACTCAGATTTGATTTGATTTGATTTGATTTGATGTTTATTCATTCATTTTAAAAGAACAATACAAGACAGTTTCATCAGATACAAGATTACAAGTAGGATAAAATGAAGGGAGCAGAAAGAAGATGAAATCTTATTATATCTGCCCCTATTTCACAGTTTGTTCAACCAATGATAACTTTCAAGCAACATCACAGAATGAATAGTTCTACTTATTTTCCTAACTGTAAAACACAAATACTCAGATGTTGGTGTGATGGGCTTTTCAACAAAACCATAAATACCGGTACATTCTAATAGTTTTTATTTTGTTTTTTGACCAGAGAACCGAGTGTGTATTTCAGTGTTTTTCAACCACTGTTCCGATCGTCAGGTGTGCCGTGGAAATTATCCAATGTCACTTAACTGGCCTAAAAAGATTTTTTGAAAACGAATTAATTATCTGCGTTCGGCCGTACGCCGCTTACGCCGTTCATACGCAGAGGCACATGCGTATCCCCGCAGAACATGTACGCGCAAAGCTAAATTTTTACGGCCGCAAACGCAAGTGCGTTGTCGTACAATAAACTGCCCGGCGCCGGACTGTTGCTACACAAATATATTAAATTCTCCTTCTTCAGCCCTGATCTGGCCTTTTCTTTTGCCTTTTTGCCATAAGTCAAGTGATCGCTTCCTCCTCCGCTGACTCCGTGACTGAAATGATGGGAAATGAATGAATTTGTCACGAGCGAATTAAACTCTGGTCCAACGTGGCTGCACGAGGTTCTGCAGATTTCCTGTCTAATGTGTGGGTTGCAGGACCAGTGCTCCCTGTTTTTAGTTTATTTTTTTAGAACTTTTTATTAACATATAAACACAGAGCACCACTGCAGCAGAAGCTGCCGGCTCTCACCTTTTTTTTTCAACCCGACCTGTCAATCAATTCAGTAGGCGTGTCAGCAAATGAGACAGTACAGTGAGAGTTACATTTCGTTTGGATTTACTTTTACCGGGGACGAAACAACACGGGCTGGTGAGAAGCTGTTTATTTCATTCCTATTCAAGACACTTTGATAAGAATGATTATATATTTAATATAGGCAGATACAGAGTACAGTATCTTTGTTTACAATTTTGGTTGGTGGTGTGCCTCGGGATTTTTTCAATGAAAACATTGTGCCTTGGCTCAAAAAAGGTTGAAAAACACTGGCATATAGCACATTTCTTAAGGCCCCCCCACATACTCGGTCGTACTTCACTCCACGGAGGTCCGCGCCGACTCAACGTGGACTTGAAGTAGACGTCCGCAAGCCATGTCCACGCAAAGATCAATTTTTACTACCGCATACGCGTGCTTGGTGTCGCACAGTAAACTCCCGGCGACGGACCATTTTGTATGCTACACCTGTGTTCCGAGCAACCAGTCACAAGGATGAGCAGTATGACTGCCACTCTCTGTGCAGCGCTGACAGGTGTGCAGTGGCTGTCCTGGTGGTGAAGAAACGGGGCTAAGTGCCCAACTAGCTCATCGGACTTGCTAGAATCCATTAGAAAATATTCCAAATGTTTATCGCTGTCCATCAGCTACATGTCCTGCCTTCTTTTCTTTTGTTTTTAAGAGGCAAGCAATCTCTTCCTCCTCGTCCGTTGACACCATGACTGAAATTGTGAGAAATGAAGGAATTTGTCACAAGAGAATTAAAATCTGTATGCTCAAGTATGAAGTCTCAACCGTCTGCGGACAGTACGCGTGGCTCACGGAGTATGCACAGTACACCTGAGTATGTGGGGCGCCTTTAGTGTATATCGTAGACTCTTACAAACGGTTTCTTTTTATACTTTATATTTTTGCTATTGTTGAGTGTAACTGGGACCCTTTGTACATAATTTCGTCCCACCTCATGTACCACATGTGGTGAGAATGACAAAAAACCTACTTGAACTTGAACAACAGTGTTTTCTATCAGTGCTCAGTAGATTCAGTGACACAGTTAAACTCCAGAGGACACAATTACCTGCTGTGCTGTCAGAACAGCCTTTACCTCTGGACTCAAATCCTATTATGGGCACCTTGTTATTTGTCTAAAGTGGAAGAACATGCTGTGCTTCTGCCTCCATGAGTAAGACTAACTGTTATCTGCAGCAAGCAGCAAACAACATGGAGGTTGTGTTGAAAGAAGTGTTGATTACACACCGTCGAGCACTAATGAGGTAACGGTTACTGTAGGGGTTCTTGGCTGAGCAGGAAAATTGGGAAAATCTGATGCAAGTGGAAAAAGCCATATTTTTTACACTGGCCAAATAAATAACACAATATCTTACTTGGTAATTTTTGCTTGTTCATACCGAATATGAGCCCACCTGCTCTCAGAGCTAAACTTTATCAAAGAAAAATATAACAGTAAACCAGAAAAATAAAAAAGTGCAGTTCCACATCATGTACAGACTCATCTCTGAGCTGTGCTGTTACCATGACGGCCTCCTAAGGTTTTAACGCTAAGTTCAGGCAGATTATGAATAATAGAGAAAGGTCACATTTTTAATGGATTTGTTCGCCACATGACCACAGACGCATCAATAGGGATTTTAGAGCGATTATTTTTTTTTATCACAAACAACAGAGTGTGTTCCTGTCTGAACTTCTGCTCTGATGACTGTTGCAATATGAATTTAGAATTAAGGTGGGAGTGGATTTTAAGGATTATTCACCATGTTTCATATACGTGCCATGTCACGATCTTACGCTACGACTCGTAAAACTATCCATCCATCCATCCATTCATCCATCCATCTTCTTCCGCTTATCCGGGGTCGGGTCGCGGGGGTAGCAGCCTAAGTAGGGAGGCCCAGACTTCCCTCTCCCCAGCCACTTGGAGCAGCTCCTCCGGGGGAATCCCAAGGCGTTCCCAGGCCAGCCGAGAAACATAGTCCCTCCAGCGTGTCCTGGGTCTTCCTCTGGGTCTCCTCCCGGTGGGACATGCCCGGAACACCTCACCAGGGAGGCGTCCAGGAGGCATCCTAACCAGATGCCCGAGCCACCTCAACTGGCTCCTCTCGATGTGGAGAAGCAGCGGCTCTACTCCGAGTCCCTCCCGGATGACCGAGCTTCTCACCCTATCTCTAAGGGAGAGTCCAGCCACCCTGCGGAGAAAACTCATTTCAGCCGCTTGTATCCGAGATCTTGTTCTTTCGGTCATAACCCACTCGTAAAACTAATAACACGTAATACGTATACTTTTCAATTAGGCTTTTTGCGAACAAATAAATGACAATTATAAACTGCCTAGCCTAATATTACATGTTTTTTTAATCAGTTTAATTACAACTTACAGTCCAGGACTACATAGTAGATGATGATTATTTTGTTGTGAATAGATGATCTTCAACTGCAAAACAAGCAAACAAACCACTAATTAATCAAATCCTGACTTTTTTTATGAATTGTTCTAATAAATGGTGAATAAAACACAGAGCATCTTAGAACCGTTCAGGTTTATTATATATTTTCTTAATCATTAACATTAAAGCTGCACTGACATCATGTTGAAACTAAGTCAATATTTTACACAGGAAAGATCTGGCTACCATTAGCATGCATGCTGCTAACAGAAATGTCAATAGGAACCATTAACTAACCCTAACTAACGCATGCTCAATAATCCATTAACTAACTTTTTTTTCTCCAGTAAATTTAATATTAGTAGACTAGTGATGAGCGGCACAGTGGCTCAGTTGTTAGAGCTGTTACCTCTCAGCAAGAAGGTTGCTGTTTCAAATCCCAGCCGGGAACCTTTTGGGGTGGAGTTTGCATGTTCTCTCCGTGCCTGGGTTTTCTCTGGGGACTCAGATTTCCTCCCACATACCAAAAACATGGATGTTAGGCTAATAGACCTTTTACCAGTTGACGTCACCACGCAAAGCTTGCCTGAAACGAGCGTTCTGATTGGACGGCAATAAGCCGCACCGATTCTAAACTGGATGTGAGAGGGTAACTAGGAAGGAGTCCAGTAGCTTTACTGATAGCGAGTTGTAATTTAGAAGCTTGTTTTCTTAAAATAGTGAACAACCACTGGTCAAAATGCCTGAACATTGTGCCGCGGATACGAGAGGAGGTGATTGTGTGCGCTGATGGAAAATGGGGAAATCCTTCAGGCTTTTTGCGAATGTCCAGCAGGGTGAGTCGTTGTGTGTCGTTGTCAACAACCTGTATATCCAAGCGTCAGAAATAAATGTTTTAAATTTCTCACGCCAATACTTCTGATATTTAGACTGATTTGGTTATTGTTACAGGTTTAACATCTTCTGTTAGCTGCTATAACTAGCGCCATGTCTTCATAAGAGCCGTCAGTATTAGCACAGCATGTAAACAAAAACATGACGTTTGAGTCAGTCACACAATGTTTTAAATTTCTCACACCAATACTTCTGATATTTAGACTGATTTGGTTATTGTTACAGGTTTAACATCTTCTGTTAGCTGCTATAACTAGCTATAACTAGTGTCTTCATAGCACAGTATGTAAACAAAAACATGACATTTGAGTCAGTCACACAAATGTTTGTAGAGTCCTTATTTCTTATTTGATTTCTGTAAACTATGTCTTAAATACAACCTGAGACAATCGGTGATGTTGTGATGTGAAAAATAAGAACTATCCCAAGAGATACATTTATTAGCTTTCATGGGAAAATGTAATTATCTTTGAGAACGTATTTACTTTTGCACTTTTGACACGCTGTTTATACAGCTTACACTTTATTAGACGTAAAATGTGTGAAAATCTTAAATATATTACAAACAATATATTTTGCATGTGAATTCCATAATGACACATACAATATGGTTGTATATTGTGTTTGTGATTGTTTTTGCAGACAAGGAGGTGGCTGCAACCATGCTGGAAATACATTCTAAACCAACCTGCACCCAGTTACCTTGTACATGGAAGGGACCAGCCCAAAAACGAACTGCACCTGCTACTTGGATGAGCTGCAAGTTTTAAAGTGAGTTTAATCAGTGTTCCTGAAGAAATTTCATATTATGCTTATAACACAAATACCCAGAAAGGTGACTTTCAGTCAAACTTCACCAACAACTGGAATAATACAATATCACTTATTTTGTCTTATTCCAGTCAAAAAACTATTCAACATTGTACAATTGTAGTTTATTGTATTGTGTTAATTATTGTTAATTGTTTTCTAGTGGCACTAGATAAGAAATAAATGCAATGACATATGCACTGTTTTAAATGTTTTCTACAATTGTAAGATCTGGAATAGTTTTTGGACATTTTTTTTAAAAACAACAAAACACTTCTACAAACAGATTTGCTAATATGTGTTTGATATAAACCACATGTTTCATGTTGGTGTCATTTAAGGCCTGACTTCTGCGTCTAGAAGTTTTCCAGGAGAACGCTGAACAGCCTGCGTTTTGACCCACGACATCCTGATGACCCCATCACTGCTGGCTGGTCTTCACAAGGACATTTTGAGCGTGGAGCCATTCTTGACCTATTGCAGGTTGTAGTAGTAAACATTAAAAACCACTAACGCTTATCTGTATGTTTCTTTAATTCCTTTATTTTGTCTAGATTTTAAAACCATGTTTTTTTCTTTTGAGGTATGCTCAAAGCCCCTGGCTGCGGTTTCTCGATCCAGACCCTCCGGCAGATGAAGTAGCTGACGACCGCGGCCCCTGTCCAGTCTCCACGCCATCAGAGAGACCTGCCAGAAGTTCAAAACATCTTTAAATGTCTCACAAGCAGAATCAGATTTAATTGAGGCAGATACACGCAAACAGTCATGCAGTGAAGAATGGTTCACTGCACACACATTATTTATATAAGTCACAAACAGAAACAACACATACCAGAAGATGTGTTTGTGTTTGTCATTTCACTTGTTAAAGGACAGAAAGTAACCTGCTAATATTTAATGATGCCTTCTCTGACAACTTGGAGACTTTAGACAGTTTAATGTTTATGGGGTTCTGGTGCTGTCATCAAAATCCTAAAATGTGACTAAAACAGCATTTGTATATTAACAGATTAAAAAATTTAACTAAACAAAAGTTCCACTTCACTAAAAGTCAAATTAGAGCACAGTTGCTTTATATTTGTATTAGTTAGAAAATTAGAAAGAGTTAGTCATTTTGTACTGTTGGTTGAAGATTATTATTGTTTAATCTGATTGTTGGAAAAAAGGGGCAGATATAATAAGATTTATTCTTCTTTGTGCTACCTTTCATTTTTTTATATTTTGTACATTATCATTTATGGGATTGTCTTGTATTGTTTCTTTTGTAAAAAAAATGAACAAATTTAATAAACATAAACATATTTAAAGGTTGGTGTGTTCATTTCTAAATTGAATGTACTACAATCAATGTCTGTTTTGGGATGTGTGGACTATTTCATTAATCAATTACTGTAATAAACATGGATTTGAATACAGTATATAAATTTGGTCTAATTGGGGAGGGAATGACTGAGCCAGCTGAGGAGTGCTGTGAGTTTTCATTGGATTAGCGTGATGTCCTTCAAAAACTTCAACCAATGTGATGTCACGGTTGACAGAATTTATTTAAAATAAATATATTTGGATCATGACAGGCCTGACAGGTCCATAAATGTGTGTCGGCCCAGCGGGCAAGCAAATCTTTGTGCCCCGCCGGGCCAGTTAGACGCTGCCGGAAACACCTGTATTTACAAAGATATTTTTACTTTATTGCACTTAGTGCTACAAAAGGCCACAACACTCCTTGTACAATACATACCTCTTCCTCAGTGAACTGCTTGTGTCTGGATGCTGGATGCCGAAAGGTGGGCAGGTTCAGACTAGCTTCCCTTTTTCCACCTCTGACTTGACATCAAACCCTTTGTCAGCAAGGAGTTGGTGGCCAGTTGCTGCTGTAAAACAAAGTATTAATTCATATTTGACAATAAACAAAGTCTTGTGTCTAGTTAAACTGTATGCTTATACACATTGATGACAGGATTGCTTTTTTTTCTGTGACTGCATGTCACCGATGCTCCCAGCAAAACTGTGTGAATAACTTACAGAAACAGAGAAATGGCTGAAATGTTTTTAAAGTCAGACCTCAAATAATGTTAATAAAACATGTTTGTCTTGTGGAAACTACTACTGTATATTTTTTCAACGCAGAAAGAGTTCAAATGATAACAGGCTAACAGTGCAGTGGTCTGTTCATTTTTATAGAGCTGCATGTTTGATGCTATTTTACTCACCTGTTCTTTCTTCAGGGGGGTTGAAGGAAGAATCTCCTTGCATGTCGCAGGTTGAAACTTCAACACAGGCAGTGGACTGAGGTACAGCCAGGTCTAGTAGAACTAGCTAGCTGCTAGCTTATCAACTGTCCAGTAGCATTCTGCTGCGGGAGGTTGTTCTCTGTTTTGTCTGTTTCCCATATCCAAGATGTAATGTTGGAACGTAATCCACGGAGCTTGGACCATTAATGGCCATGCCAGATAAAAAATGCTGATTACACACGTTGGTGCTTTGTGTCGGGGTGAAGTCCTGCCGGCGAAGCGCTTGAAGCCACATCTTCCTTCTTTTAGTCGCTTTACTCGACTTTCCTAGAGGGACGTTGTAAAACGAACAAGTCTCACCTTTTTCTTTTACTCGTTTACGTTGCCTGGAACAATTATAAACACAATAAAAGTCATATTTCCCCACCGCGACCGTTGGCAGTAATGAAAACACTAGAGTAGTATTGACGCGCTCCCCCCAGCTTCCGGAAAATTCTGGAAAAATGCGAGTGCGCATGCGCAATGACGTCAACTGGTAAAAGGTCTATTGGTAACTGAACTGTTTCTAGGTGTGAGTGAGAGAGTGAATGGTTGTTTGTCTCTTTGTGTCACTGTGATGGTCTGGAGACCTGTCCAGGGTGTCCCCCGCCTCTTGCACAGTGACTGCTGGACATGGGCACCAGTGACCCCCACAACCCTAAAAGGAAGACGTGGATAAAGATTATAGATGGATGGATGGATGGATGGATGGATGGATGGATGGAAGGAAGGAAGGATGGATGGATGGATAGGCTAGTGATGCATTTGTTGATTATTTATTAACCACAAACAACAAAGATTAACATGAGTGGAGACTGATTAGTGTTAAACGACGTAGCAAATTCAATGCAAAAGTATGAACTCAGACTTAGGAATAGCTCCTCACCATGTTCCTGCTGAGTGTTGAGTAATCTGGGGTGGGGGTGGGGGGTTACTGACAGGTTAAATATTATCTAATTAAGTTGATAGCTATGGACTCTTTTAGCATTTTTTGTTCTTTAGCACTGTTGTATCATGTTTCCTATTAGTAGTTCCTATTTTAGGGCATCACGATGGCTCAGTGGTTATACTATTGCCTCACAGCAAGAAGGTCCTGGGTGCAATCTCCAGTTGGACCTGGGGTCTTTCTGTGTGGAGTTTGCATGTTCTTCTCGTGCTTGCGTGGGTTTTCTCTGGGTACTCTCGTTTCCTCCCACAGACCAAAAACATGCACATTAGTCTGCCTTCAGGTCCAGGCCTCCCTTGCTGAAGAGATCTGTGATCTCAATGGGATTTGCCTGGTTAAATAAAGGTTAATAAATAAATAGTAGTACAGTACAGAAGGAGTACGGATGCTCATTGTTTGAATCAAACTGAAATGGCCGAGATCCGTAACAAAACTTTGCTTTCAAGCAGTTTACCAGCCTAAATCTATACATTTTACAGTTAGTAAATTGTTAAAAATCATTATCTTCTATATCAGATGTCTGCAACATGCGGCTCTGGAGCCACATGCGGATCTTTGGTCCTTCTGCAGCTGCTCTTTCAAGCTTTGACCAAAACTGACATAAAACTGAAATTTATTGGTTGTTATAACAATAAAAAGGGCTAGTTTTAGCATTTAGATTTTTCTACCTGGATTATTGAGCATGCATCAGGCTAGTTTTAGCAGTTTTCCTGTAATTATTTTTGCTAATTTATGAATACTAGAAACATTACAAGGAGTAAAACATACTCACTTTCACTTTATGCTTTATTTCTTCAAAGTAGGATGCATACATTTATTTTAAATTTAAAAAAATCACATAAGAATGCATAACTTATTGTTTTAGTTTTTAGATACTGGTCAAAAACTGGTCAAAAACTATGCATTTTTTTTCCTTCTTTACAAGAATCTCATCCTTTATTTTGTCTGCCACTACAGAGTGTAAAAATATCAATAAATGTTAAAAATCATTAGATATTTTTAGTCTTATAAAATCACACCTACTGTCCAGAAAAGCACCTTCCAACCAACTTAAAGTTGTCTGTGGGCCACCAGTTGAAAATCCCAGTTGTAGCAGGTATTGTGGCTCTGGATACTTATAATTTAGTGAACAAAGGGGCAGAAATGGCTATTTTGATCGTAAAGGTTGCAGACACCTATTCTGTATACCGTAGTCATGTACTGAGTGGTACTATTATTAAAATATTAAAGCATTGACTAATCTTTGGTCTTTTCTCAGTCATTATCTTCACCAAGTACCTACTGTATTCATTTATGGAAAGTGATATATTTCTATTTTAGCCAGTGATCATTTATTTCACACACACTTCAAATGCATAAATGAACTTTGATTATATTTAATCCCTTCAAATTGCACACAAAAGTGGAAACCTCTGCTGTCAGAAACAGCTTGCAGTGCTCATGTCATGAGTCCAAACAAAGTTTGCATTCATTAAACACTTGCACTGTTTTCTCTGATATGAGGAGCTTTTTAATCCTTCTTCTTAATAAAATGACAGTTGCATTCATCAGATGAGAAGCAGCCGTTGGGTGAATCTTAAATCAGCCATTGTGTCTCTGCTGCAGCTTCAAAAGGCGGGTCACCCTGACTTTAAACACACACAGGCCTTTAATGTATGACAGTGTGGGATGCAGGACGTAATTTACCAGGAGTGTCAACACCCAGCAGGGGTGAGAGTTGTGTCCCCTAGTTGACACGGAGTAAACAGTCACTTAGCGTGCGTGTCCCTGTCCACCCCCATAAAGCCACTGGAGACTGATGATCACAGTCGTGTAATTGCTCTGACATCTCGCTGTGACAGATTGTATACGGAGCAGTAATCGGACATGGATTTAGTTCCAGTAAAGAATAGAAAACAGGACATTTGATATGTTGTTTATATTTCTGACTGGAGGGGGGATTCTGACATTACTTTTCATTTTTGAGCATGAAGAAAGAGTCATTTAACACCCCC
>JBBPBX010018281.1:3493-16813 GCA_038048925.1 Garcialebias charrua | reverse complement strand
CACACACACACACATCTACAGCTCTCTTTGTGTTTGATTAGCATAATTTTAATTAAATGCTCACTTTTAGCGCCAATCAGTATGTCATGTAGGACGTATAAAGAAATAGACCTTTTTAAATTTCATAATAATATCCTTTACAGCTGGATTGTCTTGCCAGCCAACGAAAGAATCTTCAACCATATACAGTATTGTCCACCGTACACATCGTACAGCCATATAAGTCGCATTAATCCAAAAATGTCTAATAAAGTGGAAAAATATACATACGTTGCTTCGCCTTCAGTCGCATTTATTATGCGTCACCGCTGATGCGTTGCGTTTGTTACGCGTCACCGCTGACAATCCGGAAACGTGGGCCGGTGTTTCCGCGGGAGCACGCACGGGAGGACTTTATCAAGAATTTAACAAGATTAACACTTAAGAACAATTGTTTGTTTGCTCGAAATTAGGTCAAATGGTCAAATCAGCTGCATTTCACCGGGGCGGTACAGCGAAATGAAGCTGATTTGATGGTTGCTCTAGGCATGATCCCAGAGCTGAATGAAGATGGCTTACTATGGCAAGCCGATTGTGCCATTAATAGCCACTTTTAACTATTACATGACAGAACAGCATGCCATACTACTCAAGTGCCATCTAGTGCCTGAAAATTGTAGTGTTCAATATTTTCAATGTCAGAATGAATGAAAATAGTCATATCTCAGCCAAACATTGGTTTATAAATATGGGAAATAAAACATAAGTCGCTTCGGTGTATAAGTCGCAGGGCATGTAAAGTATGTTAAAAACGGCGGCTTATAGGCCAAAATATACGGTACTCTATTTGCATCATTCATGAATAAATGTATTCATGTAAATTTTAAATTATTTTTTCTTTTCTGGATTTTAGGCATTTCACATGGTATGATTGATAACATCCTATTCAGGTCATCATCCAAATAAGAGCTGGTAAGATTAAAATGTCCCTTGGAGTAACAACTGTTCAAAAATTAACTTGTAATGCCAAAGTTCATGCTCAATAATCCAGGGATGAATCCAACAATGTTCAGTCAGGTCCTCCTGATGGTTTCATTTTTTGCTGAGACATTTCGTCCTTCATCCAAAGGACTTCGTCAATCTTAGAAGCCACTAAACAAAACTGATTCCCACAAACGGCATACTCCATAGTGGAAGAAACACTCTGAACCCAAAACAGTGAAGCTGGCAGGGAAGGGCATTTCTAGATGCATTAACAAGGTTCAGTGACTTGTAATGGTTTTTGCTCAAGTTGAAAAGCTTTCACTTCAGAGCTGCCATCGACTGAGTCGAAGCACCAACTGCTTGAGGCATTAAACTGCTGAAATATCCAGAGATTAGACATAAGTCTAAATGATTTTCTTTTACACGCGTGTTTAGAAGCACTGATGGTACTAATGTCAACAATTTTACTGGATTTTTCCTCCAATTACCTTATTGAAGATTGAGTCTTACCTTACGAAAGAAATGCTAAAAAACTAAATAAAATCATTAGCAGTTGCTTTGAACAAAAGTAAACCCACGTATCAATTAGAGATTGTTTTTTTAATGGAGGCACAACTAAGGACAGACACTAAACAAATTGAAAACAGAAAAACAACAACCGAGTCCGACAATAGAAAAAGTAATGGCTTGTAAATTATGTTGAGGTTATTTGTTCACTATATGCAAACTATTGAAGGTCCTACCCCAGAGAATTTTGGATAAAGTAGATGCCAATTCCTGCATGCTGGTGTATTTTACAAAGGTTTATTACACTGGATTAACATGAAACAAAAGAGGTAAAGTCATTATTGAAATGAATGCAAAGCGTTCGTAATGTGACACCGCTGCAGCTCTGCAAGTAGGGGGCGTTCACTTCAGGACAAGTTGAGGTCGTTGATTTGTCAGTTACAGTATAATCATCAAACATTTGAAATATATCAGTCTGTGTGTAACAAATGAATATACAAGTTTCACTTTTTGAATGAAATAATTGAAATAAATCAACTTTTTCACAATATTCTAATTTTATGGCCAGGTGTAGTGTTTCAGATTTACTTTTAATCACGTTATGTGTGATTTATAAATGTATTAAGTGCAGGATCATTTCTCATTTAATTAGTATATCCCACACCGGGGTCAGCTGTGCCTCGTCATCCTCCTCCCTGCTCTGCAGTGATTCACACATCAGTACACAAAAGCGCAGTAACTTATGCATACTGCAAAACTTTAATTATACTTGGGTTTTTAATTAAATTGCCCATGACTTTGAACTTTTAGGGGCAGAGATTTTTTTAAAGAGCAGAAGCAGAAATGCGAACGAACAGCTCTGATGTGATATAACAAAGCTTCCTAGCTTTGTTTAAAATTGTAGTTTTATTTAGTTAATAGTTTTACAGTCACTCTTTGTCATGCAGGTTGAAAAATATACAGCGTAATCCTTCAAATGTGCAGACACGGCCGCACACCTCCTCCTGTCTGCTCCGGACCACGCAGCTAAATTACTCCGCCCAAAATGGGAATGTAGAACCAATCTGCGCATGCGTCTAACAGAAACTGACACACCGCTTGTGTATGTTGACCTGCGTCAAGAGTGAGTCATTGACAGATGTGGTGAAGAGAATCCTGTGATTTTTCAAAATAAATGTGTTTTTTTCTTCTGTGTGGCCCGGTACAAATTGACCCACAGCCCAGTACTGGTCTGCGGCCCGGTGGTTGGGGACTACTGATCTAGATGGAGTGGCACCTGCCTTAAGGGGATTGCTACTATTTTAAAACAACTTTATTCTAAAGACGTTTTTCCAAATCAACCCGATTCAACATGGCTGCCACATTTAATCAAGCGCTAATTTTTCTATGGTAGTAGTAGCTGAGAGTCATCCTCATTAAACAGGCTCGAACCAGCAAACTGAGAGACAGCTCTGTTCATCAGGCAGTCAGAATGCTAAACACTCTGCCTGCTCTGCCTCCCCTCCCATTTGAACTGCCTTAACACAAAAAACTTTCTCACACATTACCACACAACACAAAGATTTTAACACTGGACTCTGTGTCATCAAACGGGTTATTCACTAAACTCTCGGTCATGTGCTCATTCAGTTTGCACTACTTCTCATATTTGCACTAATGTTTGTATTACATCACTGCCTATAGTCATACTACTGTTTACATTCACTGTTTACATACTACTGTTTACATTCACTGTTTACATTTATTAATACTGTTTACATTTATTACTACTGTTTACATTTATTACTACTGTTTACATTTATTACTACTGTTTACATTTATTACTACTGTTTACATTTACACTACTTTTATATCTACACCACTGCTGATACATATACAGTATTCTCTGACCAGCCTTATTTAAGGATGCCCAATGTGCCTTACTGCATATGCCACTTTTGCCTCTATACCAACATCAACTACTACCTCATACATATACTGTGTACATTAACTCATATGCTGCTTTGCCACTCTTTGCAAATGTCAATGCTAGAACCTTCAGTTTATTTTATAGATATACTTTTTATACTTTTTTATACTACTATGCAAAAACTCAGGACAGTATTACACTTTTATTATTTCATTTTATGCTTATGTTCATTAAATGTTTAGTGTTTTAGTTTTAGTTTTAGTGTTGGTGTAAATTTTCATACTTTTATACTACTATGCAAAAACTCAGGACAGTGTTACATTTTTACTATTTTATGCTTATGTTTATTAAATGTTTCAGTGTTTTAGTGTTTAAATGGTTACTGTTGCACCGAGGGACTGAGAGAAACGCAATTTCAATCCTGTGTATGTCCTGTACATTTTGCAGTTCTGACAATAAAGTTGACTTTGACTTGACTTTGACTTACTTACTTTGCGTGCTTAGAAATTGCACGAGATCTTTGTTTAAAACTTTGGCATGCAAAGCAGTGGGTGATTTAAATAAATTCCACAGTACTTTCGTTTACATATACAGGTAGTCCTCGACTTACGACGTAGATCCGTTCCTACGCGGCGGCGTAAACCAATTTTCGACGTAAGTCGGAATATACGTACATACTACACCATATACATGTACAGTACTCTATTACCAAGCACTTAGCCTATCCTAAAACAGTACCCTTCATAATTATCAAAAAACACATATGTTTGGGAGCCATAATGAAGTGCAAAAACAGTTAATAGCCCTACTTGGATGCTGGTGACACTGTCCACCTCGGTCCATCCTCCGTATTCTCCACTCCGTTTACGACGTAAAACCGCCGTCCGGCTCGGTCCATCCTCCTTATTCTCTATTCGTTTACGACATAAAACCGCCATCCAGCTCGGTCCATCCTCTGTATTCTCTATTTGTTTACCGTTTATGACATAAAACCGCCATCCAGCTTGGTCCATCTGCCGTATTCCGTTCCGTTTACGACGTAAAACCGCCGTTAACCTAAGTCCAGAGTGTTTACAGTAAAGTCCCCGCCTGTACTTTTCCACTGTTTCACACTGGTTCTGCCATCAACCTCGGTCCAGAGTGTTTACAGTACGTAACGTATTTCTCCGCCTCTGTATTCCTCCGCGGCCGCACCGCGTACAGTACAGTACTGTATTCTTCCGCGGCCACTGCGTAACTCGAAAAAAGGCTGTTCATAGTAAATAAGAGATGCGTCGTAACCACAAAACGTCATAACTCGAGACCGTCTTAACCCGAGGACTACCTGTACAAAGTAATTCTATGTTTATTAGCAGGAGTAAACAGGGTCGGCAGCAGTTAGCTGTAGCACCTCGGGTGCAGCCAGAGGCACTTTTGTCACAAATTTTACACAGCTGACATTAAGTGCAACTCAACACTGAAGACAGTGTGAGGGTTTATAAAACAGTGCCTGATGAAAAGTTGTAAAATGTTTGTGATTGGAGTGGTTCAAAGCGCTATCCATAACAGGTGAGATATTATTTGTTCATAACTTTTCCATAGAACAATAGAATTTTGAAGTATCCATTCACTGATTGCACTGTAGGTGAATTTTACAAATGTTTTTTAATAGCTTAAAACTTTAACAGGCATGTCATTAGGGGACATTGTTGTGCCGGTGTGTTCTAAATGTTGGTGCAAATGATGCGTCTGAATCCCATTTCATTGCTTTTGGTCTTTCTTTCAACATGCTCTGTGTTCGAGTATTAATGTTAATTTTATTTTAACAAATCAAAATAGTTAAAATGTTTTAGAAGCAGAGATTTCTGCATTGTGTTGTGGCAGACTGTCAATGGACAGATCTGTAATGAAACCAAGAAAAACCAAGAACATTAAAGAGTAGAGGAGAAACGATTCTTCCGATTCGACTCGCCGACTCGACGCCTTATACTTCTCTGAACCAAGGAACACTGTGTTTGTGGGAACAGGGTAGTTTCTGGCAGCACCACGACTGGAGTCATCCATCATGTTCCAGAACAGAACACCTTGCCTCGAGGAGCCACTAACCTCATTCAGCAGCACCTTACCATTTATTATGACAACTCACAGACCCACTTCAGTGCACATACTTCATCTTCCTCACTGTCTAACCCCTCACCCATCCTCACTTACATAAACCACACACACATGCACACACACTGACCATGTGTTTGTCCCTCCTCCAGGTGACAGTTCTGATCATCCTGGCCTTGGCCTTCCTTGCCTGCATCGTGTTCCTGGTGGTTTATAAAGCTTTCACCTACGACCACGCCTGCCCAGATGGATTCATTTATAAGGTAGGACCTTTAAGTGGCTCATATTTCATGATTTATTCAGAGATCAGACAAGTCAGAAGGTTCGTCTAGCAGCTGGATTGGGCAATGGGTCAAAGAAATCTTCCTTTTAGGTAAATAGGCCAACAAGCAAAGGTTTATTTCAAAGTAAATTAAAAGGAAAAGTTCAGTTTATTTAGATTAAAATTGATTATTGATATTAAAATATTACCTCTTTACAAGTTAGTTTGTGATGCTTAAAAATATTCTCCTCTTTGACGAAAAGACCATTTTTCTCTGGCTTTGACTTTCTCCATTTTTTCTTCACTTATCTAAATAAAGAAGTCAAGTGGAGCGCATCCCCCTATGGGAGAAGACGAGAAAAGGTACTCCTGGCCTACTTCTGTTTTCAGAGGCCGTGTACCTGGAGGAGGCTTACGAAACCCAATAAGCAATCGTCAATCAATGAAAGCAGAGATTTAGTTATAAATGGTATTTTGAAGTTTCTTTGCTTGCAAGATAAATATATTCAATTAAATCAGTTTTTATAATTTATAGGGTAGAAGCACTGTTATGAAAAGATAAGGGGAAAAGAGTCCTATTGTCTGTTTTATAATGATTACCACATTATGGTTCACTTTTACACGGTGGAGGTGGTAAAAGAAAATGGTTCTCAGAGCGACTCTTATCCAACAATCTGTGGAGCAGAAGCTTCTGCTGTTCAGGAAATGGATGCAGAAACCTCTTTCTCCTCTCACTCTGCTGCATTCTGCTTTTGAGGTGCACGGTACCTCGATAAAGGTCACCTTGGAAGTCTGCACATCTCACTGAATGTTTTTAAGGTGGACTGCGTCGAGTTTCAGTCACAAGAAAGTCACATTTCACTTTACAATATGACACAGTATATACAGAACCCAAATATGAGCAAAGTAGAAATGGGAAGAAAAAAAAGTCAATTTCTCTAAAGACTGAACAAATCCATTAGGATTAGAGTTTTGATATGATTGAAATGTTTAGCCTTGAAGAAACGAAACTAAAGTTGCCTTATGGGGTTTTCAAAGGAACTAAAAACACATCAGATTTTTTGGTTTTCTATTTGATTTTCAGTTTGTTAAAGACCAGTCTAAAATAAATATGTTATAAAATATAATGTTTAGGGGCGGCTGCAGTAAAATGTGATGTGCAAGTCCAGCTGTACACAGAGCATCCTGAAAAGAAGTGCGCTTCGACTGCAATCTGAGCTTTCATACAGGGTTGTGCTGACTCCTCTGCTGGTGCTTTAGAATGTGGATGCTGATAAATATCTGTATAAAACAACTGTGTTCAAAACAACTTTGACAATTACGGGTGCAGAGCAGCTAACATTAAACAGAACCTGTGAAAAAATGGAATAACATAACTAGACGGTGCCAAACACGTTTGATTTTTAGGACTAAAGGTTGTGCCCTTAAAGTTCTTCAAAGTTCATTAAATAATTTGCAGAAAAAGACCTGATTCTGGTTGAACATTTTTTTCACAGCAATCCATTGTTACAATCACCACATGAATTTAGACACTACAGTTAGCATTTTAAATGTACATGAACATTTTTCTCTGCTTCGTCCTTATAAACAGTTTGCAAGTCAAAGAAGAAACAGCACCCTGGTTCATGAATGAAAGGCTAAATTTATTTACGTAACTTTGGTACAGTAGTCCCTCGGTTATTGTGGGGTTACATTCCACACAACACCGCGATAGTTGAAAAAACCGCAAAGTAGGGACGCTATATTTATTTTAGTATTTATACATATTTTAAGGCTTTATAAACCCTTCCCACCCTCTTGCAATGTTCTAAACTCTTAAACCTACATAATTTTTAGAACATACGTACTGTATATGTACTGTACAGTACTGTAAAATTTTACTCACCAGCTCTGCAGAGCAGCAGCTCGGTTCCGGTCGGGCTCGGTTTTGGTTCGGCAAACCATGAAGCCAGGAGAGTTGCATTAAAGCCCCAAAAATCCAACCTGATCCAGCCCCAGCCCGTAGCCATCATTTCCAAATCCCACCGACCAGACAAATTAGGTAATTACAGGTCCGAACCTGAAAAAATCCTTACATTTTTAATTAAGCTTTGACTGCTTACAGTATATAGTTAATGGTCAGTGGACGTGCACGAATGAGTAAAGGAGGCTGAAGATCAGAGCTGCTTCTGCATTATTCAGACACAGAGCCTGCTCTGACATGTCGGATGTTTGTGATCTCACCTGTTTGGGTCGTCGGCCGCACGTGACTGCTGAGTGCAGTGGCTGAATGAACGTCCATTTGGGCTGATGGATCACTGGCAGTAGTCCATCTGAAGCTTAACTGAACAGTTTTTTTTTTACCTCTTTCCAGGCTGGTCGGCGCACAGTCAAATGGCTGCATGCGGCAGGTGTTGTATACCATACCACTTTATTTATAGAGCACTTAAACAGACACAAGGCCAACCAAAGTGCTGTACAATAGAAACAAACAAGCAAAGCAAACAGGAAAAACATAAAATAAAAATATAGATTTAAATAGCAACAGAAACTATATATTACAGAGAGGATCAAAACAAATCACACCGTGTTAAAGGCAAGAGAATAGAAGTGGGTTTTCAAGCGAGACTTAAATACTGTGAGTGAGGGAGCCTGCCTGACACTCAGTGGCAACTCATTCCACAGTCCTGGACCTGCAACAGAGAAAGCCCTGTCACCTCTGAGCTTAGGTATGGCAAGCCATGTTGCCATATAATTGGATCGTCAGCCACACGTGTCTGCTGACGCAATCAAAACCTCAACACTGACCCGGTCCGCACATAAAGCACATTATTATGGACTGGCCCAGTCCGAATCTGGGTCGGACGGGGCCAGGTTCCGGGTTTGTGTTAGAAATGACAGCTCTACGGAGCACGGACAACACATCTGAGCTGCGCACTGTTTGTACAGACAGTTTTTGAGTGTGTGTGGAGGGGGGGGGGGGTGTTCTGTGTGAGGGAAGAGACAGCATGAGTGCTATCTTTAGTTTTTCAGCTAGCGCGCATGCATTGCGCGCCGCTAAATTAGCATTTTGTCAGTGCCCACGGGTGGTCAGGGGGTGGAGTAAGCGCAGTTTGGTTCTGTTAATGGGGCGGGGCACTCCACTTGTATAATGGTAGGAGAAACATTAATGTGCACGTGGATAGGAGCCAAGATGGTCTAGTGGCAGGGCTTTTGACTACGGACCCGAAGGTCGCGGGTTCACGCCCCAGCCACTACCCAGCTTGGGGTGTCTATGAGTGCACACCTATTTCTCCAGCTCCCCGGGCGCTTTCGGGCTGCTCACTGCACCACCTGGTAGGTGGTTGGGTTAAATGCAGAGACGAATTTCGTCTGTGTATGGGAAACATACGCAGATGACAGGAATAGACATTATTATTATTATTATTATAATCGAGCTTCAGGAAGCTTCAGAATTATTTTTTAACTTTCCTGCCCGTTCTGTGAGCTTAAAAGATAGATCATTACTTCTGACTGCATTGCAAAACTATCCCTCCATTTCAGCAGAAAGCAGCGGCCTAAAGCACTGTTGGCTTCTGGGCCGTGTAGTTCTTTTTACCTGTGTTACAGTATAGGCTTGTTGAAAGAAAACTACAAAATGACAGTGCCAGTCACACGTTTTTTTTTCTTTAACTTTTTATTCCATACCATCCCAATCACATGAGTAATATTAAAGTTGACAATCTTTGAAAAAAACACACACACAAAAGAACGAATCTGTGAAAGTAGAACCGTGAAGTAGCGAGGGACTACTGTACATGTAAAACGGTGCAACAGTTGTGCCGGTCTGCCTTGTTGAGGTGTGTCAATAGAACAAATTGACCAGTCTTCTTGTCCACAGCACAAGAGGTGTATCCCAGCTTCTCTTGAGGCCTACTACGCCGCCCAAGACGCCAACTCCAGGGGTCGCTTCTACACAGTGATCAGCCACTACAGCATGGCCAAGCAGACCACCTCCCACTCTGTCTCCCCCTGGCTGCCTGGAGGGGCAACAGGGCACGAAGCTAAACCTCCGAGCGGCGAAGACCACTGAGTTAGCTTCCTGGACGTGAACACACACAAACACATGAAAATGAAAACAAGTGGAGGTAGACCAAGAACAACTCATTGACAAACATTTAGAGCTATAAACAAAAAGAAACGACAGCAAATAAAGAACAAAAACATGCATGCAGACATTGAGTTGGTGTAGATTTAAAATCATCCATCATGGTTATTCTAAATGCTTGAATAGAAGGCAACACATTTTCCTTTCTTGGTTCTTGAAAACATATATTTTGGTTTTATCTGACATGTGAGAGGAGTCAAGTTGCCTTTTATTCCAGCTCTCAGGATGACAAAACATCCCCTGAACATGTGTATGCTCTTCTCTCCAGGGATTACTGTTCATGGCTTTTGGCTGGTTCTCGCTCACATACAGCCTGCATAGTCTTGTTTACCTCCTTCATCTTATTTATTAGACATTTACTGTCATGATGTATTTGTTTTTAAATGTAATGAACTTTGTATGCCATTGCCACTTTTTTTGTACAAAAGCACCAGTTACAGGTACTTTTGTTTGTTTCGAATATCTCTACCACTCGTTTTTACGTTATTTAGTTTCGGGACTTTGTGCATTTTCTTTTGCTGTATTTTTTTAAATATAGATCCTGTAACATCACTCTAGTATTCCCCTTTTTTTATCATTGTTTCTTAAAGAATGCTTCTCAGCAGTTGGTCTGAGGTTAACGTCCACAGCTAGAATGACTACTGCTGTTTGATAGCTTCTGTACAATAACATTTTCAACGTGCTGTGCCATAAACCCTGAAATCACCCCAAGCTGTACATACAGTTGTGCACTCAGGCTAGCTTTGTGCGTTTGCATTGTAGTAGCAATGTTTCCTTTAAGATCTACAAAACACTACTTCAGCTGCCAGTCTCATACTTTAAACACAAGTTTGCTGGTGGAAATGGAGATATACATCACTGTTTCGTGTCAACACTCCTATTTTACGTGGTGTACTGTTACGCTCCTATGGGCTTCAGCTGCAGCTGAACTATCTTCGTGTATTGTCATTTTTAAATGTTGGATCGATTGTCGAAAGCGCTTTAATCAGATATTGTTGTGACGTGTTAGTTGTATTGATACCTGGTGTAATTTATCAGCGTGTGTGACCTTGTCCCTGCCCTCTTGGTTTGAATTCTGAATAAAAACGAGCTGTGACCTGTGCTGAGTGTCTGTTCCATTGCGTTTAATAATAATAATAATAATAATAATAATTAATTCAATTTGTAACGCACTTTTCATTACTGAAAATCTCAAAGTGCTACACATATATTGAATGCTACACACATTCATAAACCGGTGGCGGCAGACTACCATGCAAGGTGCTTTCCAGTCCTACCGGGAGCAACTCAGGGTTAAGTGTCTTGCCCAAGGACACAACGACACATGGTGCGGGTCCCGGGAGTCGAACCGCCAACTTTCCGATCGGGAGACGACTGCCATTACCACTGCACCACGGCCGTTTCTGTTGCTCTCACACCATGTGCCCAAGCTGACCGACAGCAGCTGTTTTTTTTCCCTGCGGGTTGTTTTATTTAGATGCTCGTGCTCTCAAATCCCATTCATCCTACGATTCTGCTCTTCGTGATAATGAGAATCTGTGACTGACTGTGAGGAAAGTACAAGAAGAAGACCTGTACTCCTTCTGGCTGGATGTTTTATTCATCCACATGATTCTCTGTGAATAGAAGATAAGACTTTTGTTTGGAGGGATCTGAATAGCTGGCTTTCTTAATTAGAGGCACGCATTCTGATGAAGCCATCAGCTGTCAAGATTTTTATTTGCTGCGTCATGAAACGAGGCTAGAGTTTTTAGTGAGAGAATAAAATGCAGTCGCTTTTTTTTGCTAACGCTGCACAAGTTCAACAGAGTCACAGTTTAAGGTGTTTAAAAATTGACTGGTGTTGGAAGAGCCAAGAGCAACAGTAAGTCATAAAATCAGCTCTGTGTTGAATAATGTGCTTTTCTTGTTGTTGTAAAAGCATGAAAAGAATTGTTACTGTTCACAAAAAAACATTGATTTGGTCAATCAAAAAAATACCAACTGTGCAAAACTTTAAAATATTTGTGCTTTTTAAAAATTTCAGTGGCTAAACCAGCCCTGTTTCTCATTTTTATCAGCTTTTTTTCTGGACAGTGACTTCATGATCAAGTTTTTTTTTTTTGTAAATATCCAAAATACATGTATTATCTTATGAATTATTATTAGATGATGCGTTGATGTATAGTCCAACGATTTCTAGTCAAAAGTTATGGAAAATAAGGTAAACTATCAGTGAATTTTTAAATTACCTGAGGAATAAGAGAAATGCAGCAACAAAACATCTCCACCTATAAACTGTATATATTTTGTGTGACTTAAATAATGATTTACATCATTTCCAATAAAAGATTCACAAAACAAACAAACAATCAGAACAATGTGATGTAGGCCTGTCGCGTAAAACAATAAATCAATTAATCGCATGATAAATTAAAATTATCGACCTCGTTTTCATTTATCGGCTTTATTGTTTCTTCGTGTCTCTCTACAGAAGACACTGGACGACAAAAAGCTCAACTCCGGTGCTCTTCACCGACTCCTCTCTTTCTCTTTTCTCTTTCAAATCTATTTTAACTGTCCAAAATCTCATTTTTGGATCAATAAAAAGCAGCTAAGCTGAGAATCTAAGCTACGAGCTAAGCTAACAGGCCAACCTTGGGAAAAATCCTCCATCTTGTCAAAGCTCCAAAATTCACGGTTGAAACCCATGCCTTCGTGTAAAAAGTTGTTTTTCTCTACGCTGAGAGCTTGTTTAGTTTACTGAATTTTTATTAAAAGCTTTGTGTGAGAAATGCTATGCTAAAGAGCTCAAACCACACGGAGCGTCCACCATTTTGAGAAACAAATAAAGGAAGGCGAGACAGCCCATGTCACGTCAAGGGGCCTCCCTCCCATTTTTCTTAGAGACACGCTGCTCGCTCCCTCACTATCCATCCTTCGGTTCAAACTGTCTTATACTGCCATCCCGTAGTCAAAAAGGTACAACATGCAAAACAAATTAACCAACATTTATTCTTCAATTTGACAAGAATGACTAATTATTGTAAAATTTCAAACAATATTATCGTTTATCGCAGTAATTTCTGAGACAGTTAATCGAATCGCCCAGCAAAATTTGTTATCGTGACAGGGCTATGTGATGTTTCTGCAGCATTTTTTGTTGTTAAAATTAATGTTTTACTGGACTTTACAATGAAATGATAAATTTTCAATCTGCCTGTGTTTACCTTGAAATAAACCAACAAAGAATTCTGGAAAAACAAATCCATTCACCTGTGTGCTTCTTACTGAAATACCTGAAGGTTAATGAGATCTTCTTTCCAGGAATTGCTTTTATGTTTACAAAACAAAAAATAATGTGCAACACATAAAAAAATAAAATAAAAGCGTATCAGTTGTCTTAATTTACATCATTTCATCTAAAAGTTATATTTTGTTGTTGTTGTTGTTGTTGTTGTTGTTGTTGTTGTTGTTGTTGTT
>JBBPBX010018280.1:9276-33075 GCA_038048925.1 Garcialebias charrua | reverse complement strand
GTGGAAGAGTCTGCGTGAGGTTAATGATGTCCAGTTAACCAGTGAATACAGGGTGCAGTGGTGGGTACGATAATCACAGCCAGTTATGAATCTTAGAGCACCATGATAGACAACATCCAACATCCGCAGGGTGCTTGTAGGAGCATTCATGTAGAGAATGTCACCGTAATCAATGGAGGGAAGGAAAGTCACAGATACAAGGCGTTTCCTAACATTCAGTGTTAGACATGATCTGTTTCTGAAAAAGAAACCCAGTTTAACTTTCAGTTTCTTTACTAGGTTTTCCACGTGGAGTTTAAAAGAGAGCTGTGAATCAACCAGGATACCCAAATATTTATAGGAATCAACAAACTCAATAGGGACACCATTTGAAGATAAAATCAGAGGAAGAACTGCTGGGACCGACTTCCTATTTGAAAAAAACATCCCTTTTGTTTTATCAGCATTTAGACAAGTTTGAGATGGAACAAATCTGACTGGATGATGTCAAAAGCGGATTGCAGTAACTGGAAAGCCTTAGCTACTGTTTTAGCTTGGCAGTAAACAACTGTGTCATCAGCATAGAAATGTAAGGATGCATCAGGGATGCTCTGACCTACATGAGCTATGTAAATTGTAAAGAGGGTTGGTCCTAAGACTGAGCCTTGTGGTACACCATTTTTAACCGTTAAATAACTGGAAGAAGTACCATTGTGCTGAACACATTGCATCCGATTGGACAGATAATTAGAAAACCAACCAATGGTGTGATCAGAGAACCCAATTTCTGAGAGCTTATGACACAAGATGTTATGATCCACTGTGTCAAAAGCTTTAGACAGATCTAAGAAAAGTGCAGCACAATAATTCTTAGCATCCAATGCTTCAACAACGTCATTAAGAACCTTCAGAGAAGCAGTTGTTGTGCTGTGTTTTTTCCTGAAACCAGATTGATGAAGAGGTAAGATGTTAAATGAGTCCAGATAATTTTTGATCTGAGAGTTTATCAGTTTTTCTAGAACCTTGGCTAAGATGCAGAGTTTAGAGATCGGTCGATAATTGTTCAGTGAGGTGGGGTCACCTCCCTTCAGCAAAGGAAGAACAAAGGCTGTTTTCCAAGCATCCGGAATGGTGTTTTGGCTTATGGACAGATTAAAGATGTGGGTCACAGGGACTGTGATGATATGAGCAGCCAGCCTTAAGAAGTAAGGTGGAAGTTCATCTGGACCTGCAGATTTTTTAGGATCAAGATCATTTAACAGTTTATTTACCTCACTGACTGAGAACGGAGAAAAAGAGAAGGTGTGATTAACTGAGGATTGACTTGTAGGAGGGATTTGATTTGTAGAAGTTTGATTATTAGATGAAGTGGCTGATTTTCCATTTGTAACGGTGTCAAATAATGAACTAGAAGCAACAAAATGTTTGTTGAAACAGTTAATAATAATAATAATAATAATAATAATGAATTCAATTTATAACGCACTTTTCATTAATGAAAATCTCAAAGTGCTACAAGGTGCAACAGAATTAAATGTCAATAAAACAAATAATAAAACAATTAAAATCAATAACAGTATCAGCTAAGATCAAAAGTAGAATCATGAGGAGGTAGAGTATGCTCGGTTGAAAAGAAAGGTCTTCAAGCCGCTCTTAAAGTCAACCACAGACTGTGGGGCTCTCAGACAGTCAGGAAGAGAGTTCCACAGGCGGGGGGCAGCCACACTGAAAGCCCGGTCTCCCATGGTCCTTAATTTGGTTCTCGGAATGTGAAGGAGATTACTGTTCTGTGACCGCAGCGAACGGGTGGATGAGTATGGAATAAGAATATCCTTCAGATAATCTGGTGAAGTTCCGTGTAAGCATTGATGTGTAATGAGAGCAGTTTTGTACTGAATTCTGTAGGCGACAGGAAGCCAATGAAGGTTATGGAGAATGGGTGTAATATGTTCAAATTTACGAACTCTCAACAAGATCCTTGCTGCACTGTTTTGAATATATTGAAGTTTCTGAAGGTTTTTGCCAGGGATTCCAATAAACAGTTGGATCTCGTGCTTATTTGACACAGGAACAGAGTCAACAAGAAATTGTGATGGGAGGTCAGATGATGATTGGGGGGTGCCTGAGAGAGATTTGATGGTTTTCCAGAATTTTTTAGGATCGTTTAGATGTTTGGAGGTCTGAGATAAGAAGTAGTTACGTTTTGCGGCTTTGATGGCAGTTGTGCATTTATTCCTCAGCTGCCGAAATTTCAACCAATCAGTGTCTGAGTGTGATTTTCTTGCTGCGGCCCAGAGATGATCTCTCCAGTGTAGGAGGTCAGCTAGTTCAGGAGTAAACCAGGGGCTGTCACGGCTCTTTATCCTGAACTGCCGGAAAGGAGCGTGTTTGTTTACAAAGTAAATGAAACTATCATGAAATAATTCCAAGCGGTGTTCACGTCGTTGATTAATAGAATACGTTGCCAATCAAAGTGTGATAGATCCCAAAGGAATGACTGTTCACTGAAATGTTTCAAATCCATTTTTTGAATTATTCTGGGCTTAGCAGGTGGACGTTTAGTGGACCTAAGATCTGCTATTATGGAATGATCACTCAAAATGTTAGCAAATACACCTGTACCCACACAAGCACGAGAAAAACATGCAAACTCCACACAGAAAGACCACCGGTCCAACCGGGGATTGGACCCAGGATCTTCCTGCTGTGAGGCAACAGTGCTAACCACTGACCCATCGTGCTGAAATCTGGAATCAGGTTGACGCCAAAAGACAATCAGTTGTAAATCTACATCTAATGATTTTTTCCTGTGTTTCATGGAGTATTTTATTAACAGAAAAACAGAGTAAGAGGTAATAGTCCTGCGAGTCTGATCCTGCGTAGTCAGCTGGTCCTGAGTATCATTTAGGGATCAGTGTTGGCTGCTGAATTTCAGCTCACAACACTGACAGTGTTATGTAGCCGGACGGGTATGGATAAAAACAGGCAACTTTAGTTTAAAAAACTATTTTTAATAAAAAAATGAAATTGGTTAAAATAACTTCACTAAAACAGTTACCCTTAAGGCACACAGACCCGTTGCAGATGAGGCATGAGACAAGTTCACACAGACACCAATAAATTGCACAATTGTTTGTTTAATTAAAAAATACTAAATTTTAAACCCAATCACTTTAAAAGGCAGTTATAACTCCAGGCAACAATAAAAGTGCAATTCAGTGTAATGTTCTAAAAAAAGGAAAACCTCACAGGCAAATCGTACCCCACAACAGAATTAATACCACCGCCTGAGAGATGTTCGATTAATCAAGCCGCAGCAGTCCAAAGAGTCTGTCCTGGAAGAACCACAGCGCCGTAGTAGACGCCACTCACGCTGGCACCAGGACGATTAGTCCGGGCTGAACCTCAGTCGGCCCCGATCAGCCACACAGGACGGGTGATGCAGCCAGCCTTACGCCGGCCAGAACAGTGGGCATTAAACCAGTAGCCAGGACGACAAGACGACAGCCAACGGACAGTCCAAATGGGAGGTGATGCCAGTCAGGACAACCCGCACAGCAGGTAAATAAACTGTCAAGGACAAACAGCAGGAACTAACAAAAAAATAAATATTAGAATTAAAATCTAAAAGCATTTAAAAAACGAAAGAAGAAAACTAGGGCTTTACTCACCACCGCTGTGAGACGATAGATCTGCAATATAACGTCTTTAAACGCACTATCTGAGTGTGCATTGATTTACAGCTGGCGTGCCACGCCAACAAATGCCACGGTCTGAACCGGAAGAAGAATGATGTGAAGTCAACCAATGAGGGAGACCCTTTATATACAGGCAGCCAGCACCCGACCCAATCATATCTCAGCACTTGTGGTACGTTCAAAGCCTACAGGGCACATTGCCACATCCATCCCCCCAAACTGCATCGACGCCCCGACGATGGTCTAATTTAACACCAGGGTCGAAATACAGCGGTCATGGTCTTAGATGAAGGTGTTTGTCTTACTGCTGGCCTTGGAAGATGATAGGGATTACAATGCTGGCCAGCAGTTGATCGTGTTGATTTACGCACAGACACCTCGCTGGAACCAGACTCTGCTGCTGGTACAACTGGTAGTGAGGTAGGTTGATTCACCGTCATGCCAGAAGGATTCACAACAAGTCCTGAAACCCCAGGAAGAGCATCAGAAACCACAGCAGCAGGCGGGGCAGGCGGTACCTGCTCCCGAGGACTTAGCCTCAAGAACAAATCATCCTCTAAAACAACTCGTCATCTGAACCAGTGCAATGCTCAAAAGATGCACCATCATCTGAACCAGAGCAATGCTCAGAAGATGCACCTTCAACAGAAACTGGATTAGGTACATCAGCACCAATCCAGGCCTTTAGCAATGAGCGATGTACCCTCCTTTCCCTGGTTGGTTCATGAACTGGTGCCACTGAATACACTACACCACCCTCTCTTGGGACTTGCTTAAAGGTTCAGTATGTAATTTCTGGAACACGCTGGAACTTAGGAAAATTTTGAACAGAGACACGTTTCTGGTCCCTCCCCCTCAGAGCCATATATGGCTCTGTTACCCTTGCTTTGCTGAAATTCAAATTCAAGCTCTGTTTTTATTGGCTGGTTACAAACTCTGTTTTTATTGGCTGGTTAACGGCGTGTCACTGTGGCTTTTTAGAAATGCTTTTAGAGAAGCAAGGGGACAATAGTTTTTTTCAGAGATTACTTGTCTAAAATCAGTATGTCAGGAGGTAGTGACAGAGTGAAGAAGTATGTTAAAAATATATTGTTAGAAAAGTTACATACAGCTCCTTTAACTATATGAGTCACTGAACTCCACAAATCTTGAGTTTTCTGACCACCTTTACTCCCCAAATTTCGGATCAACACAAGCTGGCCCTCCTGAAGAGGAGTTTCTGTGATGTTCATATCATGATGAGCTTTTCTGCATTCTGCAGAAGTCCTCAGTTTTTGTCTAGCACCCTCAAATTCTATTTGCAAATGAGTCTGATGTTCTCTGACCCACTCATGAACAGTTCCTGCAACAGGTTTTCGAACACTTCCCAACAGAAAATCAACTGGAAGAAGTGGTTCTTGACAGAATATTAAGAAAAATGGTGACTCGCCCGTTGATTGATGAGGAGTGGTGTTATAAGCATAAAGCAACTGGGGCAAGCAAGCACTCCAGTCTCGTTTCCGGGACGGGGCAAGGTTCTCAACAAATTGTGAAGCGTCCTATTAAAACGTTCGCATTGCCCATTACCAGCTGGTAAGGCTTGGTACGAGATTTAATAATACCATACAGACTACAAAGCTGTTGGATCAGAGTGCTTTCAAAGTTGCAGCCCTGGTCTGAATGGATGCGTGCTGGTACTCCAAATTTTGAAAACCACTCCGTAACCAGGACCTGCGCCACAGTAGCGGCGCGCTGATCTCTAGTTGGGATAGCCAACGTGTACTTGGAAAAAACATCAGTCATCACCAATACACTCTCTAATCCAGAGGAAGTTGGTTCTAACAATGTAAAGTCAATCGCCAAAATGTCATTTGGTTTTGATGCAAGCAAATGACCCATAAAGCCCCGAGCAGGTGGCTGGCTATCCTTGGCAACCTGGCACCGCTCACAGGTCTTGCACCAACCTGCTACCTCTTGTGACATACCTGGCCAATAACAGCGAGACCTTAGCAACGCCAAGGTCCGTTCTACCCCCTGCTGCCCATGCTCCTAATGAACCTGGGTCAAGATGTCCTTAGTCAGGACATTTGGCAGGAGAAGTTGATACACTTTCCCACCGCCATCTGGACGAAATATTCGCCGATACATTAGACCATCCAATTCGGCCAAGTGACCCCATTGGTTGAGCAATACAAGGGCAGACTATGAAAGCCCTTGCCGCTCATCACGATTTGGCCGCTCCTTCCTTTCCCAGAAGACAAGGACTTCTTGAAGGACCGGATCAGCCTGCTGGAGAGCACAGAGATCATCAGGGGCAAGAGAGGGAAAGACAATTACAGAGGACTGGATGGCTGGTGTTTGCTCACTCTGCACAGCTAGCAACAATGGCTGAGGCACAAGAGTACCTGAACCCAAAGAAGTCACTTCCAGTGGAGCCGGCCAAGGCTGGCGAGAAAGAGCGTCAGCATTTTGATTAGACTTACAGATCGATACTTCAACTCAAAGTTAAAGGAAGCAAGCTGGGCTGCCCAGCGATGTTCCACTGCTCCAAGCTTAGCCGTATCCAAATGGCTCAGAGGATTATTGTTGGTATAAACAATACACCGATGACCCAAAAGATAATCTCTAAATATTTCTGTCATGGCCCATTTCAGGCCCAACAACTCCAATATCATTGAGCTGTAATTTGACATGTTTCGCTCGCTAGGTCTTAACCCGCGGCTAGCAAAAGCAATGGGTCTTATCCTCCCCTCCTGTTCCTGAGACAAGACCGCTCCCAAACCACAATGGCTTGCATCCACCTCCAAAACAAAAGGGAGGAAGAAATCGGCACAAGCAAGGACCAGAGCAGACATGAGCTTGGTCTTGATAGCCTCAAAACTGTTGACACTCCTCAGTCCAAGCTCCAACAATACTCTGGGCACCCTTCTTTTTAGACATTTTACCAGCTAGCTCTGCAGCTCTACGATGCAAGAGGGCAGCCATCTTAGCTAAACCTTCCACAAACCTTCAGTAGTAGCTAGCAAATCCCAAAAAGGAACGTAGCTCAGTGGCTATGGTGGGCACAGGCCAATTTGCTACCACCTCAATTTTAGCGGGGTCAGTGGCTACTCCCTGGTCAGAAATTACGTGGCCCAGGTAGTGCACCTTCCGCTGGAAAAAATGGCACTTACTGATCTTGGCTTTAAGGCCCTCCTTTTGAAGCCGTCCCAACACCAAGTCCAACCACTCAAGATGCTGCTGTACTGAGGATGAAAACACAACGTCATCTAAATACAGCAAAAGAGATTGGCATTGCTGGTCACCAAAAATGCACTGCATCAAACATTGAAACGTACTCGGGGCATTGCATAGGCCGAAGGGCATGTGATTCCACTCAAAAAGCCCAAACGGTGTACAAAAGGCAGTTTTATGGCGATCGCTTACTTTGACAGGAACCTGATTATAACTGGCCAAATTCATAGTGGAAAACCACCGGGCCCTTGTCAAAGCATCAAGGGACTCTTCAATACGCGGGAGTGGAAAAGCGTCCCTCCATGTCTTGATGTTAAGTTGACGATAATCAACACAGAGCCTAAGGCTGCCATCCTTTTTACGAACAAGCACAATTGGTGACGCATAAGGGCTGGAGCTTTCACTGATGACATTTGCTGCCAAAAGCTGGTTTATGTGCTCCTTCACAAGTTCATACTCTGATGGAGGGATTCGACGGTAACGCTGCCGAACGGGAACATCGTCAAGAAGGGGAATGTCATGGCTGATCAGTTTGGTACAACTCAAATCCTGATCATTAGTAGCAAACACGGAAGTGTATTTACCCAACAATGCTCGCACTTGATCCTGCTCCTCCGCAGACAAAGATGGTAAATCAATTCCCTCTACCCTTTCCACGATAGGAGCAGCAACTGTTTGGGAAGATACATTTGCAAAAATGGAACTTCAGTCATACCCGCTGGAAGACCCACCACCCCAACACTATTTAAAGTTCCCACAGTGGTACAAGTGTAAAGCAACACATCTGTGTTGCCCATATTTGTCACTGGGATGTAAGCAGTCCCCTGAACAACTTGAACCAGAGCAGGAGATGCTAGCAACCCCACTGGTAAACCAGACTCAGAGGGTTCAAACAAGACAGGGGTGCCTAGCCTAAGTATTTCTCATAGCAAGTGGTAGGCACAATTTTTATTGCACCTCCTGGAATGCGGCAGGCCTTCCTGCCTCACACCCTAACCTTACTAGGCTGCTCAGGAGTATGCTGCATTTCAGCTGCATGACATTTCTGTAGGGCATGAACCAGGGGTTTGGGAGATGACACCACAGGGGTAGCATTGAATAGAGCATCACCATGCTGTCTAAACAGCTCTTGATAGCACTTATTTATGACGTTCATCCCCAACACACAAGGAACTGAAACTAAAACACCATCAGAAGGATTTTTCACCACCAACACCTCACAATGGGGCACCAGCTTGCCACACAGTTCAATAGACACTTCCAAATAGCGATATAAGGAATAGGGAGAGCATTGGCTGCTTTTAGCTGTAGCCAGTGGCAGGCTTTCAACCGCTCTTCTCCCCAGGGCTTGAAGAATTCAGAAAAGAAGCCCTCTGTAATGGTGGACACCATTGAACCTGTGTCAACCAGGCAAGGCACCTTCACTCCAGCCATATTCACTGTAATATGTGGACAAGAAGCAATTAAGCAATTAGTTGAGGTGCATCTGCTACGCATAGAGCATTAGTCAAGCCCATGGATGCCCCACCCGAGCTGTGGCTCTGCAACTTAGTGGGTGGGTACTAGTTTTCCAGAAGCTGGCTCCCCTGACGTGACCCTGACAAAGATGGCTGATGGAAAGCAACATGTGGCCCCCACATTCCCTAGCAATATGTCCGGGTTGTTGGCACCGTCGACATATGGGACCTCGACGCGGGGAGCGGCTGCGCTCTTGTGCAGTTTGGAGAAGGGCAATGTTTTGAGTAAGCAGTTTGAGCTGCTCCTGTTGTTGTTTCAAAAGCTCTTTTAGTTCATTAACCTCTGTTTGGGTGGGGCTAGCAATAGCTGGTGACCCACCATGCACAGCAAACTGAAAACTGGGCACTGAAGGCAGAGAAGTGCTCTGGCTCCGCATACTAGCTGGCAAACCCTCTAATTCCCACCTCATTGCCTCACCTCTAACATCAAGCAGTGTTGCTACCAGTTTCAGACAAACATACTGTTTTGGCGCACGACGGAGCGCACCATCAAGGACATACTCTACAAACTGGTCACGCAAGATAGCTTCAACATTAGGCATGTCCCAAGGGGCCTGTGCTTTTACTTTCTCTATGAGGCTCATCAAAGCAAGGGAGAACTCTTGTAATATTTCCCCCTCAAATTGTTTTCTGGAGAAAAAGGCCTCCTGTAATGCAACATGTGACTCATTACATCCATAAAGCTCCTTGAGGATTGCAATAATCTTAGCCGGATCCTCTCATTCCTGACTAGAATGATATTTGATCTCATCCCTTGCCTCTCCTTCCAAATGGTTGTATATAAAAAAAAGCCTGATCTACTACTGACAAATTTCGTGCCCGCATACACGCCTGCACCTCCTCAACCCACTCGCTCACACTAATCCCTATCCGTCCCCTAAACATAGGGCACTTACAATCGCGTGGAACAAACACTACTTGGGCCATGGGGAGTGCAGAAGCTGAAGATGGCCCAGCACCGGGGTTAGAGGTGGATGTTAAATGCTCTGCACGTAGCTTCTCATTATCAGCACTTCATTGAGCTACCAGGGTCTTCAATTCCAGTAGCCCTTTCTCCATCACTACAAATGCCAAGCTCAAAAACTAATGAACTGCTGCTGTTTGTCCTTATCACATTGTACATACAAAAAAACAAAAAAATTACTGCTTGATAACAAAAAAAAGTAAACAAAAAAGCTGTGAAAGTGTCCCAGCCTCAAAACTGCAAAAACTACCAACAACGCCAAATGTAGCCGGACGGGTATGGATAAAAATAGGCAACTTTAGTTTAAAAACACTATTTTTAATAAAAAAATGAAATTGGTTTAAATAACTTCACTAAAACAGTTACCCTTAAGGCACACAGACCCGTTGCAGATGAGGCATGAGACAAGTTCACACAGACACCAATAAATTACACAATTGTTTGTTTAATTAAAAAATACTAAATTTTAAACCCAATCACTTTAAAAGGCAGTTATAACTCCAGGCAACAATAAAAGTGAAATTCAGTGTAATGTTCTAAAAAAAGGAAAACCTCACAGGCAAATCGTACCCCACAACAGAATTAATACCACCGCCTGAGAGATGTTCGATTAATCAAGCCGCAGCAGTCCAAAGAGTCTGTCCTGGAAGAACCACAGCGCCGTAGTAGACGCCACTCACGCTGGCACCAGGACGATTAGTCCGGGCTGAACCTCAGTCGGCCCCGATCAGCCACACAGGACGGGTGATGCAGCCAGCCTTACGCCGGCCAGAACAGTGGGCATTAAACCAGTAGCCAGGACGACAAGACGACAGCCAACGGACAGTCCAAATGGGAGGTGATGCCAGTCAGGACAACCCGCACAGCAGGTAAATAAACTGTCAAGGACAAACAGCAGCAACTAACAAAAAAATAAATATTAGAATTAAAATCTAAAAGCATTTAAAAACAAAATAATAAAACTAGGGCTTTACTCACCACCGCTGTGAGACGATAGATCAGCAATATAACGTCTTTAAACGCACTATCTGAGTGTGCATTGATTTACAGCTGGCGTGCCACGCCAACAAACGCCACGGTCTGAACCGGAAGAATGATGTGAAGTCAACCAATGAGGGAGACCCCTTTATATATGGGCAGCCAGCACCCGACCCAATCATATCTCAGCACTTGTGGTGCATTCAAAGCCTACAGGGCATATTGCCACAGTTATATCCATTAATGTGTTTTCTAAGGTAAGGGGGCTGAGGCGGCCATCTTGAATCAAATCCAAAAGTTGGATCAGTTGTAGATTATTAATTTTTGAGAAGTTTCGTAAAAATCATTTCAGTGACTTATGAGATATTTCGCTAATGGAACAAAAGTGGAGCAATAAAAGTTAAAAAGTATCATATTAATGCACCATAAGTAAGATGAAAGAACCATATAAGTACTGGGAGAGTACTGGGCAGCTTTTTATATTACTGTGATGTTTTACTGGTGGCCTGTCTTGTTTTTCATAGACTTGAGAAATAATACGTGTCTTCGTGACATCGTAAAACAAAGCGCTGTTTTAAACTTCCACCTGACTC
This sequence comes from Garcialebias charrua, assembly GCA_038048925.1. Classification (NCBI taxonomy): domain Eukaryota; kingdom Metazoa; phylum Chordata; class Actinopteri; order Cyprinodontiformes; family Rivulidae; genus Garcialebias; species Garcialebias charrua. The sequence goes on along the minus strand of JBBPBX010018280.1, from coordinate 22,133 downwards.
TTGAGGTAAATGATGATGATGATGTTTTTTATGTGAAGAAACTTGAAGAACCTGTTCCTGTTCTCAGGCGGCACCAGTCTTTCTGCATATTTCCTTCCTCCTCCTCAGAGCTGAAGTTTAAAATAGATGCATTAAAAACTCACCCAGTCACTGTTCCTGACATGGAGAGAGCAAATCAGTTGGATCTAGAAACATTTTCCTGCTCGATCTGTTTGGATCTACTGAAGGATCCGGTGAGTCTCTCCTGTGGACACAGCTACTGTATGAGCTGTATTAAATCCCACTGGGATGAAGAGGATCATGCAGGAATCCACAGCTGCCCTCAGTGCAGGAGAACCTTCAGAGCGAGGCCTGTCCTGGAGAAAAACATCATGTTGTCTGTCCTGGTGGAGCAGCTGAAGAAGACTGGACTCCAAGCTGCTCCTGCTGATCACTGCACAGCTGGACCTGAACATGTGTCCTGTGATGTCTGCTCTGGAAGAAAACTGAAAGCCATCAAGTCCTGTTTAGTCTGTCTGGCCTCTTACTGTGAGAAACACCTTCAGCCTCATTATGAGTCAGCTCCACTTCAGAGACACAAGCTGGTGGAGCCCTCCAAGAACCTCCAGGAGAACATCTGCTCTCGTCACGATGAGGTGATGAAGATGTTCTGCCGTACTGATCAGAAGTGTATCTGTTATCTCTGCTCTGTGGAGGAACATAAAGACCACGACACGGTCTCAGCTGCAGCAGAAAGGACTGAGAGGCAGAGAGAGGTCGAGGTGAGACGAGGAACAATCCAGCAGGAGATCCAGGACAGAGAGAAAGATGTGGAGCTGCTTCATCAGGAGGTGGAGGCCATCCATCACTCTGCTGATCAAACAGTGGAGGACAGTGAGGAGATCTTCACTCAGCTGATCCGTGTCATCCAGAAGAGAAGCTCTGATGTGACGCAGCAGATCAGATCCCAGCAGGAAACTGAAGTGAGTCGAGTCTTGGAGCTTCAGGAGAAGCTGGAGCAGGAGATCACTGAGCTGAAGAGGAAAGATGCTGAGCTGAAGCAGCTCTCACACACACAGGATCACAACCAGTTCCTCCACAACTCCCAGTCAGTGTCAGCACTCGGTGAGTCTCCACACTCATCCAGCTTCAACATCCGTCCTCTGAGATACTTTGAGGACGTGACAGCAGCTGTGGAGGAGCTCAGAGACAAACTGCACGACACCCTGAGAGACAACTCCCTGAACAAGCAGCCTGAGGCTCCACTGTCAGAACCAGAACCAACCAGCAGAAGTGACTTCTTCAAATATTCCTGTGACATCACACTGGACCCAAACACAGCTCACCATCAGCTGCTCCTGTCAGAGCGGCGTCTGAAGGCAACGCTGATGAAACAACCTCAGTCCTGTCCCAAGCATCCGGACCGGTTCACCAGTTGTTGTCAGGTTCTGAGCAGAGAGAGTCTGACGGGACGGTGCTACTGGGAGGTGGAGTGGACAGGAAGTGGAGGGTTCATAGCCGTCGCGCAAAAGAACATCAGCAGAACTGGAGGAGAATCTGGATTTGGACGCAACGACAAATCCTGGGCGCTGGACTGTTATCAGAGTCGATACAAGCTTTTCCACAAGAACAGCAGCACCTCCATCTCAGGTCCTGGTTCCTCCAGGATCGGAGTGTACCTGGACCACAGAGCAGGTGTTCTGTCCTTCTACAGCGTCTCTGACACCAGGACTCTCCTCCACAGAGTCCAGACCACGTTCACTCAGCCGCTCCACGCTGGACTTTGGATCTACTGGCCTGGAGACTCTGCAGAGTTCTGTCAACCCAAATAGATCCAGATGTTTTCTCAGCAGCTGAGGATTTCACGTTGCTAAGTCTCTGCACTGCTTTTAGGTGGAGGTGTTCGTTTGAATTTGCTGCAGTTTGATGACTTCTACCTTGAGGCAACCAGAGAACTTTAATCTTGTCATCTTGAAGAGCGAAGCTTTGTTTTCTGGAGAGAACGAGATAAATCTGATGAGAACACGAGTTCTTGTTGTGTTGCACCTTGTGTCATCACAGCAGACATTTTGTCCTGAAGGACCAGAAGAACGCAGAAGTTTTAATGTGCATTTTGCTTCTGCAGCGCTGCACAAATGCTCTGGAGCAAGACGTCTAAATGAAATTTCCTGCATTTTAATGAAAAAAAGACTGAGGTACTTGTTTTTGGACCTAGTGGAGCTTGTTCAAGCCCTCCAGTTGACCCTCTGACAATGTATGTAAAATGTACAGTTACAAACCTTGGTTTTAAGATGGACAGTGGTAGCTCGACAGTCAAATAAGGGCCACAGTAAAATCTGTTTTTTTTTTAATCATTTGAGAAAATTGGCAAAGGTGAAACATATTCTTTCACGGCAACAGTTCGAAACAGTAATCCATGCCTTCATTTCATCACGGCTGGATTACTGTAATTCTCTCTATCTTGGAGTCAGCCAGTCCTCACTTGCACGTCTGCAGCTGGTGCAAAATGCTGCTGCACGTCTTTTAACTGGAACACGCAAAAGAGAGCACATCACACCTGTCCTGGCTTCTCTCCACTGGCTGCCCGTGTATTTTAGAGTTCATTTTAAAATTCTCTTGTTTGTTTTTAAGGTTTTAAACAGCCTTGCCCCCCCTTATTTGGCAGAGCTTCTACACCATTACACTCCATCCCGGTCACTCAGGTCTGCTGACCAGCTGCTCCTGGTCATTCCAAAGAGTAAGAGGAAGCTTCGAGGAGACAGGGCCTTCTCTGTTAGTGGCCCTAAGATATGGAACGCTCTGCCTTTACACATTCGACAGGCTCACACACTGTCCATTTTTAAAACCCGTTTGAAAACTAATCTCTACTCATTGGTCTTCAACCAACTGAGACTTGATTTTACTTCATTTTTATTATTGATTTTACCTGTTTAACTTGTCATTTTAATGTATTTTAAATTGAATTTTTAGTTCACTGTGTGTTAGTTTTGTGGTTCTGTTTTTATGCTTTCTTTTATCTTGTTTGTATCTGATGTTCAGCACTTTGTTTCAGCTGTGGCTGTGTTAAAGTGCTTTATAAATAAAGCTGATGATGATGATGATGATGAAATTTAGATCTGAAGCTCTGCTGTGATGCCTGGCATGATCTTATAAAGTAATGGATAAAACAATTTAATGAGGTTAGTAAAGGTAGTTTGTTTACTTGTGATTTCTTGTAAACATAAATTACTGCCATGAGATAATGACATAAAAACCTCCTTATCTTGATTTAATGTGATTTTAGGAATTTACTGTCTTCTTCCACCCAGAAAATAAAAGAAAACTTTTCACAATTACTTGAAGCACGTTCATGTAGCAGAGGTTTCTTTAAATGTTCCGATTTTATTTGATAAAACATGTTATTTATGGTAAGATTAGAAAGGTTTTAAAATAAATCTACCACAGTTATGTTCACTTTTTGGTCCTTTGAAATTAAAGCCAACAATAAAACAAAATTTTAGTGTTGATAACTTTATTACTAATATGTGTAACCGGGTGGTTTTAGTTCATTGGAAGAGTGGCTGTAAATTCCCACTCTGGTTTGGCTCCCTGAACACACCGTGTCCTGTTCCTCCACCTTCAGTGTGGTTTAGCTCATTAGTGTTACTAAGCACCAGGTGTGTAAGCCAAACATTCTTCTCCAGGGTGTTGGCTGTTTAGTCTCTTGCTGCATGTGGCTGTAGTGAGTGCTGCTGCAGTGTTCATGGAGTTGTGCAAAGCCCTGAAGCACAAGCTAAGGTAAATGTTTTTTTTCATTAGTCACTTATGGCTGGTTGGGTGCTGTCAATGCTGCTCCACATATTGTTGTGGAGTTCTGTTAAAAGTTATTTGTATTTGTTTGTTTCTTTAGGACATGTGCCAGTGGGTGGCAGATTGCCACTGCAACTAATTGAATGTGCTTGTTGTTGGGGTTGTGACTGATTAAGGTACATGCTTGTATTTTCTAATATTGTTTATCATGTGCAAGCACCTTACTAACTGTCATTCCTGTACGGCAGATTGCTACAGTTGCTATATTGTGCTCCCAACTCTGTGCCTTGTTTTAAACTGTACATGCTCTCATGTTACTGGCATGTAACATCCTTTGGTGTTAAGTGATTTGGAGTTGTGCTAGCCCTTTACAACTGGCCTGGTAGAACCACCATAGCATAAATGCATCTAATAAAGGCTGTTTTAATATTGAAAGGAATTAATAAAATATATATTGTATACAACACTTCTGTTTTTGTCATTTGAAGCCAGGCGTACCTGCGTATTTGTAATAGGGAAGCTCTAGACTATTTACAGTCTACCAGTTGGCTTTAGAGTCACATCCTCTGAGTCACAATCCGGGCCTTCATAGCCCGTGTTACATTTACTGGCGTTGTTGGTAGGGCCTGGCTGATAAGGCAGTTTGTGTGTGTATATACAGTATATATATTTTATTTAATTATCTCTAAAGAGCATTTAGAAGTTGGGAGCATAATAGGCTAACAGTAGGCACATCGTGGGACCTAGCTGGATACCCCCCGACAGTGAAGAAGGACCCACCTCTCCGTTCCTATGGCAGAGGAACTTGAAGAACTCCGGGCTCGAGTCCAGCAGTTGGAGGCCGATAGGAGTCGGCTGCAACAGGAACGGGACGTTGCACTGGCAAATTCAACTCAACATGAGGCACCAGCTGGTCCCAGTACACGTACAGCTCTGGGGAGCATGGGGACAACTGACCGCATCATCTACCTGCCAAGGGAGCGAAAGTGTCCAACCTTCAGGGGGACTCATGGTATTGGGGTTGAGGAGTGGGTAGAAGAAGTTTGTACCAGCATGCAAGTTCGGCATGTTGAACCCACAGATCAGGCTGCTTTCATTTTTGACCATCTCGAAGGTGTAGCTCGGGATGAGATTAAATATAGACCATTAGCTGAACGTGAGAATCCAGAAACTGTTTTTACCATTTTGAGAGAACTGTATGGTTGTCAACAGTCGTATGTCTCACTACAAGAGGACTTCTTTTCACGGAGACAGTTAGATGGTGAAACTTTGCAGGAATTTTCCCATTCCTTGTTTTGTTTAATGAACAGGGTTAAAGCTAATTCTCCTCATGCCATGACTAATGCAGACATTTTACTTCGTGATCAATTTATTCAAAATGTTAGCAATTCTGATCTGCGTAGGGAATTAAAGCGTTACGTTCGTGACAATCCAAGGTGTACATTGCTGGAAGTTAGGGCTGAGGCCATAACATGGGAGCGTGAGGGTGGGGTGGACAACAATAGTGTTGTGCCGTCCTCTTGTGCTGTACAACGGGCTAGTGCACCCACTCTCCAAATTGAGCCCCCCTCTAATTCTACTTCCTCACAAATTGCCACTCTGACAAAATTGGTACAAAAGCAACAGGACCAGTTGGATCAGATCACTCAATCCCTTGCAGCTATGCAGCAGCACCCTGTGGCCAGTTCTTCTGGTCCTAGTAGTGTGATTTGTCACAGGTGTCAGCAACCAGGTCACATTGCTCGGTACTGTAACGCCCGTTCCCAGTTCAGGTCCCCTCGGGTCCAAGCCACCACTAGCCCTCAGTTGTCGGAAAACTAACTCCCCCTAATGTAAGGAGCCAGACATTAGGAGGGGGTGGTTCAGGCTCAGTGGGTCCCCATGTAGATGAGGTGAAGGAGCGTTTAATGGTGCCTTGTCCCCAAGTCACTGTGAAATTATCTGGAGTTCCGGTCCAATGTGTCCTTGACACAGGTTCTATGGTTTCTACCATTTCAGAGAGCTTTTTCAGGAAATATTTTCCAGACAAGTTAAAGTCCTGTCATTGGTTAGAGCTGAGAGCTGCCAACGGTTTAAGCATTCCGTACTTGGGTTATCTTGAGCCCGACATAGAGGTGTGTGGTGTGGTAATTCCTAGAAGAGGGATCTTGGTTGTTAGAGACCCTCCAGGTCGGGTTAGTTTACCTCATATACCGGGCATAATTGGGATGAATGTCATAAAGGCCTACTATTTTCAGTTGTTTGACCAGTATGGCCCTGAGTTGTTTGAACGCCCTACAGTTTTGGGGGCTTTCAGTTCCTGGCTTCCTGCCTTCCAGTTATATCAGCAGACCAACTTACAGAAAGGCCCTATTCAGACTAGTGTCGCAAAGCTGCGTGGCAAAAGACCTGTGGTAGTTCCTGCTGGCACTACTAAACTTGTACCTGCTACTTGTTCTGCTATGTTGGCCTTGGCAGGGGCTGTTTTGATTGAACCCTTAAATGCAAAGTTTGGCTTACCTGAGGGTTTGTTAGTGTCTCCTTCTCTCTTGCATGTTGTTCGGGGTACTGTTTATGTTCCTGTGGTGAATGTAGGGGTGTGTACGGTTACACTGAAACCCCGCTGTTCTCTTGGAGTGTTGTCTCCTATAGATGTGGTGAGCCTACCATCAGAGTTGCAGGAAGTCCCTTGTGTACAGGAGCAAATTATTGCTGCAGTCAGGTCCCATACTGCCGAGACTGGCTCAGTTAGAGAGAAGATAACCTCCCTTGATCTCTCTATGCTAGATGGAATAGAGCAGCACAAAGTGAGAGCCTTATTGCTAAAGTATGAATCTGTGTTTTCTGCTTTTGATGGTGACCTTGGCTTTACCAATTTAATTGAGCATAGCATCCCTTTGTCAGATGATGTTCCCATACGACAGCGGTATCGGCGCATCCCTCCATCTGAATATGAGGCAGTTAAGTCTCACATTAACCAGCTGCTGGCAACCCGGGTAATTCGAGAGAGCAGTAGCCCTTATGCGTCCCCAATTGTCCTAGTCAGAAAGAAGGACGGTAGTCTTCGCCTTTGTGTAGACTACAGACAACTTAATAAAAAGACCAGGAAGGATGCTTTTCCACTGCCTCGAATAGAAGAGACACTAGACTCCCTCTCGGGCGCCTGCTGGTTTACGACAATGGACCTTGCTTCTGGATATAACCAGGTTCCAGTTGCAGAGATCGATAAGCCAAAAACAGCTTTCTGCACCCCGTTTGGCCTGTTCGAGTTCAACCGTATGCCATTTGGACTATGCAATGCACCAGGGACTTTCCAGCGTTTGATGGAGAGGATATTTGGGGCCCAGCATGGTCAGTCACTCTTGTTATATCTGGATGATATTGTTGTGTTCTCTTCCAGTGTTGATGATCACTTGACACGGCTGGAAAGGGTTCTAAGTCGCCTAAAACAAGAAGGATTGAAAGTCAAGTTAGAAAAGTGTGACTTCTTCAAAAAGCAGGTGAAATATCTGGGACATCTCATCTCTGAGGAGGGCGTGGCCACGGACCCAGGAAAGGTTGCGGCAGTGTTAAACTGGCCTCACCCCACCAACATCTCAGAGTTGCGGTCGTTCCTGGGGTTTGCCAATTATTACAGGAGGTTCGTAGAAGATTTTTCTAAACTAGCTGGCCCCCTTCATCGTCTTGTTGCAGAACTTGCTGGGTCGAAGGTGTGCAGAGGACGAAGGCAACTGTTGGAAGACGTTTGGTCGGAGGACTGTGAAAGGAGCTTCCAGGAGCTCAAGGCCAAGCTTGTAAGTGCCCCCACACTTGCTTTTGCTGATTTCTCTCTGCCTTTCATTTTAGAGGTCGACGCCAGCCACAGTGGGCTAGGAGCCGTATTGTCTCAAGAGCAAGGTGGCAAAGTGAAACCAGTTGCATATGCCAGTCGCAGCTTACATGCTGCTGAGAAACATTATAGCTCCATGAAGCTTGAAATGTTAGCCATGAAGTGGGCCATGACTGAGAAGTTCAAAGAGTACCTGTGGGGCCACCGATGTATAGTATGGACAGACAATAACCCCTTGAGTTATTTGGACACAGCCAAACTGGGCGCCACGGAGCATCGGTGGATCGCTGAACTCTCAGCATTTGAGTATACAGTCCGATATCGCCCAGGCCGTGTGAACAAGAATGCGGATGCCCTCTCAAGGCAACAGACTAGTGGGGACAGAACGCAATTGGAGTACCTCCTCCCAGGAACAGTCATTCCAGAGGCAATTGGTGAGCGGTTTGTGGGGATGCAGGAAGACCCTGTCCAGTTGGTCATAACAGCTCTGCCATCCCGCAGCGAGGAAGATCTGGGGGTACTCCAAAGGGCTGACCCTGCCATCTCAGCGTTTCTGGAGTTTTGGCAGCAGCAGAGAGCGCCAAGCTGTGCTGAGAAGGAGCGTCTGGGTCCAGAGGCCCGGGGACTTGTAAAACAGTGGGGTCGAATTGTCCAGAAGGAGGACCTCCTGTATCGGCGCAGCTGGAGACCAGATGGTGGAGAAGAGGTTCTCCAGTTACTTCTCCCAGAGAGCTTAAGATCAGAGGTGTTACAGGAGCTTCATCAACATCATGGCCACCAAGGGATAGAGAGGACAACTGATGTCGTGAAGCAGAGGTGTTTCTGGCCAGGGATGGACAAAGATGTAAAGGACTGGTGCCAGCAGTGTGAGAGGTGTACCCTTGCTAAAAACACCCAACCAAGAGCTCGTGCTCCTATGGGTCACCTCCTTGCTTCAAGACCAAATCAGCTGCTGGCCATTGATTTTACACTGTTGGAAACCGCCCGTGATGGAAGGGAGCTCGTGATGGTGATGACAGATGTGTTTTCAAAGTTCACCCAAGCCATCCCCACTCGTGATCAAAAAGCAGCTACGGTAGCGAAGATCCTGGTTCGTGAGTGGTTTTACCGTTTTGGAGTACCGGCTCGCATCCACTCAGACCAGGGGAGGAACTTTGAGAGTCTCTTGGTGCAACAGTTATGTGAGCTGTATGGAGTTCAGAAAAGTCGTACCACACCTTACCACCCACAAGGAAATGGACAGTGTGAACGCTTTAATCGAACTATGTTTAACCTGCTTCGTTCCCTTCCTCCAGAAGAAAAACGAAATTGGCCAGAACACCTCCCACAGCTTGTCTTCCACTATAACACCACTGCCCATCAGTCGACTGGTGAATCACCCCACTTCCTCATGTTTGGACAAGAACCTCACTTGCCAGTGGATTTCCTTCTTGGTCATCTTCCGGCGCCCACAGCACCCAGTGTGTGTGACTGGGTGGCAGAGCACAGGAGGCGTCTGAATGTGGCCATGGATGCTGCCAGGGGCAGAGTGGAGCTGGCAGCCCAGAGGAGGAAAGTGAGGCATGATGAAAAGGTTCAGTGCAAGCCACTTGAAGTGGGACAAAGAGTGTATTTGCGTGATGTGGGCCCAGGTCGCAGAAAAATTCAAGATGCATGGGGGTCCACAGTGTACCAAGTCGTGAAAGGGCCCAGTACAGGTGGTGTGGTATATTCAATTGCTCCAGTTGATAAGCTTCATCTTGTGAGACAAGTGCATCGTACTGCTATAAAACCTGCTCTACCACCTACAGATGCCTGCCCTGATGCTTGGTTGCAGTGTCTGCCTGATGAGACTAGTGACGAGGATGATGTGGAGTCTGGATCTTGGCTGGTGGTCCGAGAGGCTGTTAGTAACCCGTCTGTGAAGCCAGAACCACCGGAAAGGCCTCCAGTTCATATGCCATATGAGGCGCCACCGGCTGTACAAGCTCCCCAAAGCAGTATCATTTTTTATGTTACAGGCAGTTTCAGTTTTTTGTTTTGTTACCTGCTTAACTGTGTATTTATTATTATAGAACAAGTCAGATCCGTAAAAATAACATTAAAGTCATTTAAAATATTCCTTATCCTTTAAAAATGAAGCTATCACTTTATTTAAATTGTTACAAACTGTTTGGATCTGTTAACCTCTGAAGGAGCACGTTTCCTTTTGCATACAATTAAACATGTTTTTTTTTTTCATATAGAAAATACAAACAATAAACACTTGCTAACAATAAAAACCTTTTAATCAGGTCTCTCTTGTAAATGAGTCTTCGAGGCTCAGTGGGAACTAACCTGTATAAATAAAGGTCTAATTTAATTTAGGTAAATTTAAACAAGAGTACAAATTAAATTAAAATTTCAATGGTTACGGATTAATTTGATTTAATATATTTATTTAAATTGTTACAAACTTTTCCAGTTGAGTATTTTTGATGCCCCCATTAGACGTGTTATTATACTGCCCTCTTGTGGTCAATATTTGGAACTACAAGTTGAATTGGAAAAAATTCACAATAAACTTTACCTACAAATACAGACCTTAGTTTAATTGAAACAAGAATAAATATTCTGCTGGGCCATCCTATTGGCCCGTGGCTGTTTAGTTTCCCCGATATAAGACTGATCACCATCCTGACACTGAACAGCTTACACAATATCACTCTGTTTTTGCCAGGGGACTGGATCTTTGGGATGAACCAGTCTTTAATGTATATTTGGGTTTAAAAGCCACTGGGACGTTGTGTTTAGAAAATAAACGTCTCAGCACAGAAGATCATCATCATCAGACCAGGACTCTGCGGTCTACACTCATTTCCAGGCCAGCGGTCACTCTAATGAAGATGTTCACATCCTTGATAGAGAGGAACGATGGTTTGAGAGAGGAGTAAAGGAGGTCATCTTTGTGAAAAGAAACCGTCCATCATTAAACAGAGGTGGAGGCCTCCGGGTTCAACTGTCCCCCTCTTACAATGCTGTTATTGCTAGTATCACTCAGCCCTCTGTGAATAGCAAACAACCATCAGGGTGCTAACGATCCATCGTTAGGCTGATGGTCCTCCTTGATCATGTGAGCAGCTGGTTTCGGCTGTCATCAGCAAACTGGTTGATACTTTTTTGTTTTGTTTTGTTTTTTGAATGTCCAGAGAACTAGACTTAGCTTTTTTTGATTTTTCTACCTGGATTATTGAGCATGCATCAGGGTATCTAGTGGCCAACATTCGTAAATACAAGTTTAGTCAAGTGCTTTTCATGCAAACATTCTGCACTTCCAGTATGTTCTTTCGAAGTAAAACATGGAGCTCCTTATGTCAGCCAGCAGGAAGTGTGGAGTAGTTTTTGTATTGAACGCTTGTGTTCTGATTTTCTCGGGTGTTTTCACTTGGGGGGACATCTAAAAACCATGCTGTTTCGTTAAAACTCCAGTAGATGGCAGTAAAGTTTTTGCGACACAAGCTGCTGTTTATAAAGAAGAAGAAGAAGACGACGTTCAACCCCGGAAGTTACCCTCGTGTGTGTTTGGGTTAACACTAGCAACGTCTATATCTATAAAATCGATTAAAAGTCTTCGTTTTCAGAAGCTAGCTCTCCATAAAGGTACGTTTTTGTTTAAACACAAGTTTTAAGTGTAAATCAGTAAAGTCTGATGTTTGTCAGCGGCTGTAAATGCGTATTTTTGGCGGATGTTAACGCCTCACCGGTTGGTTAGCTTGTTGCTAATAGGTTTGCGCAGTTTATATCAGATTAACGCAAACCTAAAAGTCAGTTTTATAACCGAATCACACTGAATATCATTTTATTGTGTCATCTTAACTTTAACAAGGAGAGAACAATGTCAGTTGTAGTTGATGTTAGTTGGCAACAACTGCCAGGCATAAATAACAAAATGTATTTTGAGCTGGTTCGTGCTATTTCTTTTAATTAGATTTAATTTTGGGTGGGGCTTTTTATTTATCTGATTTTTCTTTCCTCTTCAGTTTATTCTTCCTGAATCCTGACAGCTTTTAGGTGCCTTTTGTTTTTCTTTCTAGCAAATGAGGACTCCCTCATGAGTCCTCGTGAATTAATGAAGTGTTTCCTTATAACGCACAACAACAACAACAACAACAACAACAACAACAACAACAAAACACAGTATGTCTAAAATAATAACGTTACGCTAAAATCACATTTCGGTTCGGTTCAGTTTCGGTACAAAAAAGGCCAAAATAACGACTTAGTAAATGTTTATTTTGAAAATATGCCAAGTTCAAGTCATTCCAGACTTAGCTGGAGGTGATCTGGTGGATGAAGAACACTCAGCTGTTATCATCCTCAGACTGTAAACAACACAAATAAACAATTGAGTTAATAAGATTTTAATTTTTTAATTAAAAAAGTTAATTAGATCACAATAATACAATACCTATTCTTTCACAGTCATCATATGAGGTGGTTGAATATCCTCTCTTGCTCATCATCAGGGCAGGGCTTTAAATCATCTCCAGGGCTTGTTGACGATCATCAGTTTTAGCTTTTCCATAAAGTGCTGCTACAACTTTTTGGCTGAAGTGTTGACGTGACGGATGCCGTAGGCAGCGGGGCTCAAGAACTTTAATTTTATGCAGCCGACACATAAAAAACATTCTGACGTAGATCCAGAGCTTTAAAAACTACTACAGCTGGTGTGTTATTTCTTTGAACTGATCTGAATTACCAGATAAAGGTTGATTAAATGCTGCTGTTACTGGTCTTAAACTAAACTACGTTCACATTCGGATGATGTCGTTTCAAGCGCGTTAACAAGTTAGACTTGTTGCTGCTGCAGATCTAATCTCCGTGAAACGATGTCGTCCACACACACTTTTGATTTTTCCACTTGTCTTTTAACAAGGAAGCCATAATGTTCCCAAACAGGAGGCCGCAACAAGATGGCCTGTTTGTTGCCTGCTAGGCTGCTACGCGTGCTGCACGATAATCGCACCATGCTGAAACACGCATATAAACTTTAGTTCCGCGGTGAATAAACGCGTTATTAAAATTTAATGACTGAAAAAATAACCAAAACGGTTCAGTACACCCACGTAGGGGTGGGCGATATGGCTCAAAAATTATATCATGCTATTTCAGAGCATTATCACGATAACGATAAATTTCGTGATATAACCAAAAAAAAAACACGAAATCAAATGTAATTATTTGACAAAATTAATTTAACATGTTGCTTTGCAATATTATATTAATTTTTAAAAAACAAGGGGTTATTTTACTGAAATTACTT
>JBBPBX010018279.1:0-38402 GCA_038048925.1 Garcialebias charrua | reverse complement strand
TGATAGAACTCTAGCTGTGCAACACCTGACAAGTCTCTAGAAATTCAATATCTGACAGGATTCTAGCTGTTCAACACTTGAAAGGACTCTACCTTTTTAACATCTGACAGGTGTCTAGCTGTTCAGCATGTACAGGGCACTAGTTTTTCAATAACATACTATACATCTACTTTCAATAAGTGAAAGGACTCTAGCTGTTTATCATCGGATCGTTGGCTCTGTTAAGCATCTGTCAGGACGTTAGCTGTTCAGCAACTGACAGCACTTTAGCTGTTCAGCATCTAACAGGATTCTAGCTGTTCAGCATCTGACAGGACTCTAATTGTTCCACATCTGCCAGGACTCTAGCTGTTCAGGAGCAGATAGAACTCTAGCTGTACACAGTTCACCGTCTGACAAGACACTATCCGGTCATCACATGAATGGACTATAGCTGTTCAACATCTGACAGGACTAGCCATTCATCATCTTACTGGACACTAGTTATCCAACAACTGACAATATTATATCTGATTGGACACTAGGTGTTCAGTTTCTGACAGGACTCTTGCTGTTAAACATCTGACAGGACTCTAGCTGTTCTGCATTTGACATGACTCTAGCTGTTAGGACTCTTACTGTTCAGCATCTGACAGCACTCTAGGTGTTCAGCAACTGACAGGACTCTAGCTGTTCAGCATCTGACAGGACAATAGCTTGTCAGCATCTGATAGAAGTCTAGCTGTGCAACACCTGACAGGACTCTAGCTAGCTGTTCAACATCTGAAAGGGCTCTAGAAATTCAACATCTGACAGGATTCTAGCTATTCAATATTTGAAAGGACTATGCCTTTTGAAAATCTGACAGAATTCTAGCTGTTCAGCATCTGACAGGACCTGTTGTGGAACTAATCACAGCCACAGAATCTGCGATTAGGAACAACAACTTGAGAGAGGCTGAACAACTTCGGATGAAAATATCAGCTACCCTCTCCAGTGCCAAACTGCCTCCCTCAAATCTCACACCACAGGAAAGGAGAGCCATAACATCACTCAGCCAAGACCAAAACATCACCATTTTACCAGCCGACAAAGGAAGATGCACAGTAATACTCAACACATCTAGGAGAAAATAACCGCTCTACTCAGTAACACCTATGAGCACCTGAAGAGAGACCCCACTAACACCTTTAAAAAGAAAGTCATTGATTATCTACAAAAACTCGAAAAGGAGAAAACAATCAATCGATCATTGTATTATAGACTGTACCCGGGTGAGGCCACTCCCTGTCTGTATGGACTTCCAAAAATACACAAAGAAGGTACACCTCTCAGACCCATCGTGAGCAGCATGAACTCAGTGACATACAATGTTGCTTAACATCTGGCTGGTATTTTAGCTCCTCTGGTTGGTAACACACCTCATCATATTAAAAACTCCATTGATTTCACCAACAAAGTTCAACATTTGAAGCTGACCCCGGGAGAAACTCTTGTATCATATGATGTGACCTCTCTGTTCACATTGCATACCCATTTCTGAAGCAGTAGAAACCGTCAAAAAAAGACTTCTACAGGACAAGGATTTTGACAAAAGGACCAACTTAACCCCAGACCACATCTGCACCCTGCTGGATCTCTGCCTCTCCACCACTTATTTCAAGTTCAATGACAGTTTTTACAGACAGAAGCACGGCTGTGCCATGGGATCTCCAGTGTCACCCATTGTTGCTAATCTTTACATGGAGGAAGTGGAGCAGAGAGCCCTAAACTCCTATGAGGGGACAACTCCAAGCCATTGGTTCAGATATGTGGATGATACCTGTGTCAAAATCCAAGCCAGGGAGGTGGAAGCGTTCACCAGACACATTAACTCTGTTGATAACAACATCAAGTTCACCAGAGAGGATGCTAACGACAATAAGCTGCCTTTTTTGGACTGTTTGGTGCATATGGAGGGAGATGACAGTCTCAACATTGAAGTTTACAGAAAACCAACCCACACAGACCAATATCTCCTGTTTGACTCTCACCATCCACTGGAGCACAAACTTTCTGTCATCAGAACTTTACAGCATCGGGCAGAACACATCCCCACGAAGACAGAAGGGAAGGAAAAGGAACAGAAACACATCAAAAAATCTCTGCAAACTTGTGGATATCTCAACTGGGCTTTTGTCAAGTCAGCAAGGAAATCTGTTAAACACAATAATGAACAGAAAAAGTCTAACAGACGGAAAAACATTGTCATTCCAGCAACAGCTGGAGTCTCAGAGAATTTCAGAAGGATTTTCAACAAACACAACATGCCAGTACATTTCAAACCTAGCAGGACTCTCAGACAGAGGTTGGTCCACCCTAAAGACCAAACCCCCATACACAAACAGAGTGGTGTGGTTTATGCAGTCCAGTGCAGCGAAGTCTGCTCAGACCGTTACATCGGAGAAACGAAGCAACCTATCCACAAAAGAATGTCTCAACATAGGAGAGCTACCTCCTCTGGACAAAACTCAGCTGTTCACCTCCACCTCACGGACAAGGGTCACTCATTTGAGGACCAGAATGTTCAAATTTTGGACCGAGAACACAGATGGTTTGAGAGGGGGGTGAAGGAAGCTTTGTATGTTAAGAGAGAAAAACCTTCTCTTAACAGAGGAGGAGGTCTGAGATTTCAACTTTCTAAGACTTATAACTCAGTTTTGGATTTGATTCCGAAACGTTTTACACTGGATGGGAGCAGGGATGTCTTGTCTGTAAATTAGACTAACAAAGTTGCTCTGAGTAGCCTCTGTTGTTGTTTGGGAGGTGTTTTGTGTCAATTTACATACAGTTTGTGTCTTCTACCAGAGACCTCAAGGGAACCTCCTACTGTTAAGGTGTGATCTTTCAATTTACATGTACAAACCCCCAGGTGTGATGTGTTGTTTTGTTTTGTCAATTTAAATAGAATGGGCATGTTAGGTATTTTGTGGTGTTATTTCAGTTTCCAATTTCATATGTTGGTGCGTGGCTTGTATAAAACTTCTCGTTCTCACAGCTTTCATTCATTCAGAATTGAAAAAGACTTCTGGACAGAAGTCGAAACGTTTTCTGCAACAAATAAAGTCCAGTTGATCCTGTATTGAACGCCTTTTTTGATTTTATCATGTCCTGGACGACTGAGAATCTTCACCAGCATAAAACTAAAACATTAAACATTTAATGAACTGTCCTGAGTTTTTTCATACTAGTATAAAAAAGAGTATAAAAAGTATAACTAAAATAAACTAAAGGTTTCTAGCATTGACATTTGCAAAGTGGCAAAGCAGCGTATGAACAGCTAGAATTCTGTGCACAGTATATGTATGAGGTAGTAGTTGATGTTGTTATAGAGGCAGAAAGTGGCATATGCAGTAAGGCACATTGGGCATCCCTAAATAAGACCGTTCAGAGCACACTGTATATGTATCAGCAGTGGTGTAGATATTAGAGTAGTGTACTGTAAATGTAAACAGTAGTAATTAAATGTAAGCAGTACTCTATACATACTATACATCTACTTTCAATAAGTGAAAGGACTCTAGCTGTTTATCATCGGATCGTTGGCTCTGTTAAGCATCTGTCAGGACGTTAGCTGTTCAGCATCTGACAGCACTTTAGCTGTTCAGCATCTAACAGGATTCTAGCTGTTCAGCATCTGACAGGACTCTAATCGTTCCACATCTGCCAGGACTCTAGCTGTTCAGGAGCAGATAGAACACAGTGTACACAGTTCACCGTCTGACAAGACACTATCCGGTCATCACATGAATGGACTATTCAACATCTGACGGGACTAGCCATTCATCATCTTACTGGACACTAGTTATTCAACAACTGACAATATTATATCTGTTTGGACACTAGGTGTTCAGTTTCTGACAGGACTCTTGCTGTTAAACATCTGATAGGACTCTAGCTGTTCAGCATCTGACAGGATTCTAGCTGTTCAGCAACTGACAGGACTCTAGCTGTTGTGCATCTGCTTTTCATCATATGAAAGAACTATTGTTATTCAGCATCTGACAGGACTCTATGTGTTCAGCATCGTATAGGATTCTAGCTGTTCAACAGCTGTTAGCTGTTAAACTGCTAATGTTCGTTCTGACGTTCGTTAGCTGTTTAACCTTAGGATATTAGCTTTTGAAAATCTGTTGGACTCTAGTTCTTCAATATGTGATAGGGAATCTAGCTGTAAAACACCTGACATGACTCTAGATGTTCAGCATCTGACAGGACAATAGCTTGATAGAAGTCTAGCTGTGCAACACCTGACTCTAGCTAGCTGTTCAACATCTGAAAGGGCTCTGTTCACCCTCTGACAACAGTAGCGGATCAACACCTGAATATATAGCCGTTCAATATCTCACAGGACAAGCTGTTCATGATCTTACTAGACTCTCGCTGTTCAGCATCTGACAGGACTATAGCTTGTCAGCATCTGATAGAACTCTAGCTGTGCAACACCTGACAGGACTCTAGCTAAATGTTCAACATCTGACAAGTCTCTAGAAATTCAACATCTGACAGGTGTCTAGCTGTTCAGCATGTACAGGGCACTAGTTTTTCAATAACATACTATACATCTACTTTCAATAAGTGAAAGGACTCTAGCTGTTTATCATCGGATCGTTGGCTCTGTTAAGCATCTGTCAGGACGTTAGCTGTTCAGCAACTGACAGCACTTTAGCTGTTCAGCATCTAACAGGATTCTAGCTGTTCAGCATCTGACAGGACTCTAATTATTCCACATCTGCCAGGACTCTAGCTGTTCAGGAGCAGATAGAACTCTAGCTGTACACAGTTCACCGTCTGACAAGACACTATCCGGTCATCACGTTCACAATATTACTCTTGAGGTGGTGAGGAAAAGGGGTCCAGTCTGATCGCCAAGCGAGTCCCGACGAACGCGTTCCTCTTCCTCCATTCTTCCTCACGCTGAGCGGTCTTCTTCGCCTCTCGGACAGCGTACTCAAAAAGAGTTATTTTTCTCCCACTGGGTTCAGTATGGTGTCCGGATTCACTATAGCTGTTCAACATCTGACAGGACTAGCCATTCATCATCTTACTGGACACTAGTTATCCAACAAATGACAATATTATATCTGATTGGACACTAGGTGTTCAGTTTCTGACAGGACTCTTGCTGGTAAACATCTGACAGGACTCTAGCTGTTCTGCATTTGACATGACTCTAGCTGTTAGGACTCTTACTGTTCAGCATCTGACAGCACTCTAGGTGTTCAGCAACTGACAGGACTCTAGCTGTTCAGCATCTGACATGATTCTAGCTGTTCAGCATCTGACAGGACTCGAATTGTTCAGCATCTGACAGAGATGCTGTCCAGCATCTGGCAGAACTTAGCTGTTAAACTGCTAACTTTCGTTCTGACGTTCGTTAATAATAATAATAATAATAACTTTTATTTATAACGCACTTTACATCAAACAGATCTCAAAGTGCTAACTGTGCTAGCTGTTTAACCTTAGGATTCTAGCTTTTGAATATCTGTTGGACTCTAGTTCTTCAATATGTGATAGGAATCTAGCTGTACAACACCTGACATGACTCTAGATGTTCAGCATCTGACAGGACAATAGCTTGTCAGCATCTGGTCAAGCTGTGCAACACCTGACAGGACTCTAGCTAGCTGTTCAACTAAAGGGCTCTAGAAATTCAACATCTGACAGGATTCTAGCTATTCAATATTTGAAAGGACTATGCCTTTTGAAAATCTGACAGAATTCTAGCTGTTCAGCATCTGACAGGACTCTAGCATTCTAGCTGTTCAGCATCTGACAGGACTCTTACTGTTCAGCATCTGACAGCACTAACGCTTTTCAGCATCTGACATGATTCTAGCTGTTCAGCATCTGACAGGACTCTCGCTGTTCAGCATCTGACAGGACTATAGCTTGTCAGCATCTGATAGAACTCTAGCTGTGCAACACCTGACAGGACTCTAGCTAAATGTTCAACATCTGACAAGTCTCTAGAAATTCAATATCTGACAGGATTCTAGCTGTTCAACACTTGAAAGGACTCTACCTTTATAACATCTGACAGTTGTCTAGCTGTTCAGCATGTACAGGGCACTAGTTTTTCAACATCTACTCTATACATACTATACATCTACTTTCAATAAGTGAAAGGACTCTAGCTGTTTATCATCGGATCGTTGGCTCTGTTAAGCATCTGTCAGGACGTTAGCTGTTCAGCAACTGACAGCACTTTAGCTGTTCAGCATCTAACAGGATTCTAGCTGTTCAGCATCTGACAGGACAATAGCTTGATAGAAGTCTAGCTGTGCAACACCTGACTCTAGCTAGCTGTTCAACATCTGAAAGGGCTCTGTTCACCCTCTGACAACAGTAGCTGATCAACACCTAAATATATATCCGTTCACAGCCACAGAATCTGCGATTAGGAACAACAACTTGAGAGAGGCTGAACAACTTCGGATGAAAATATCAGCTACCCTCTCCAGTGCCAAACTGCCTCCCTCAAATCTCACACCACAGGAAAGGAGAGCCATAACATCACTCAGCCAAGACCAAAACATCACCATTTTACCAGCCGACAAAGGAAGATGCACAGTAATACTCAACACATCTAGGAGAAAATAACCGCTCTACTCAGTAACACCTATGAGCACCTGAAGAGAGACCCCACTAACACCTTTAAAAAGAAAGTCATTGATTATCTACAAAAACTCGAAAAGGAGAAAACAATCAATCGATCATTGTATTATAGACTGTACCCGGGTGAGGCCACTCCCTGTCTGTATGGACTTCCAAAAATACACAAAGAAGGTACACCTCTCAGACCCATCGTGAGCAGCATGAACTCAGTGACATACAATGTTGCTTAACATCTTGGCTGGTATTTTAGCTCCTCTGGTTGGTAACACACCTCATCATATTAAAAACTCCATTGATTTCACCAACAAAGTTCAACATTTGAAGCTGACCCCGGGAGAAACTCTTGTATCATATGATGTGACCTCTCTGTTCACATTGCATACCCATTTCTGAAGCAGTAGAAACCGTCAAAAAAAGACTTCTACAGGACAAGGATTTTGACAAAAGGACCAACTTAACCCCAGACCACATCTGCACCCTGCTGGATCTCTGCCTCTCCACCACTTATTTCAAGTTCAATGACAGTTTTTACAGACAGAAGCACGGCTGTGCCATGGGATCTCCAGTGTCACCCATTGTTGCTAATCTTTACATGGAGGAAGTGGAGCAGAGAGCCCTAAACTCCTATGAGGGGACAACTCCAAGCCATTGGTTCAGATATGTGGATGATACCTGTGTCAAAATCCAAGCCAGGGAGGTGGAAGCGTTCACCAGACACATTAACTCTGTTGATAACAACATCAAGTTCACCAGAGAGGATGCTAACGACAATAAGCTGCCTTTTTTGGACTGTTTGGTGCATATGGAGGGAGATGACAGTCTCAACATTGAAGTTTACAGAAAACCAACCCACACAGACCAATATCTCCTGTTTGACTCTCACCATCCACTGGAGCACAAACTTTCTGTCATCAGAACTTTACAGCATCGGGCAGAACACATCCCCACGAAGACAGAAGGGAAGGAAAAGGAACAGAAACACATCAAAAAATCTCTGCAAACTTGTGGATATCTCAACTGGGCTTTTGTCAAGTCAGCAAGGAAATCTGTTAAACACAATAATGAACAGAAAAAGTCTAACAGACGGAAAAACATTGTCATTCCAGCAACAGCTGGAGTCTCAGAGAATTTCAGAAGGATTTTCAACAAACACAACATGCCAGTACATTTCAAACCTAGCAGGACTCGCAGACAGAGGTTGGTCCACCCTAAAGACCAAACCCCCATACACAAACAGAGTGGTGTGGTTTATGCAGTCCAGTGCAGCGAAGTCTGCTCAGACCGTTACATCGGAGAAACGAAGCAACCTATCCACAAAAGAATGTCTCAACATAGGAGAGCTACCTCCTCTGGACAAAACTCAGCTGTTCACCTCCACCTCACGGACAAGGGTCACTCATTTGAGGACCAGAATGTTCAAATTTTGGACCGAGAACACAGATGGTTTGAGAGGGGGGTGAAGGAAGCTTTGTATGTTAAGAGAGAAAAACCTTCTCTTAACAGAGGAGGAGGTCTGAGATTTCAACTTTCTAAGACTTATAACTCAGTTTTGGATTTGATTCCGAAACGTTTTACACTGGATGGGAGCAGGGATGTCTTGTCTGTAAATTAGACTAACAAAGTTTCTCTGAGTAGCCTCTGTTGTTGTTTGGGAGGTGTTTTGTGTCAATTTACATACAGTTTGTGTCTTCTACCAGAGACCTCAAGGGAACCTCCTACTGTTAAGGTGTGATCTTTCAATTTACATGTATGTGTTACAAACCCCCAGGTGTGATGTGTTGTTTTGTTTTGTCAATTTAAATAGAATGGGCATGTTAGGTATTTTGTGGTGTTATTTCAGTTTCCAATTTCATATGTTGGTGCGTGGCTTGTATAAAACTTCTCGTTCTCACAGCTTTCATTCATTCAGAATTGAAAAAGACTTCTGGACAGAAGTCGAAACGTTTTCTGCAACAAATAAAGTCCAGTTGATCCTGTATTGAACGCCTTTTTTGATTTTATCATGTCCTGGACGACTGAGAATCTTCACCAGCATAAAACTAAAACATTAAACATTTAATGAACATAATACTGTCCTGAGTTTTTTCATACTAGTATAAAAAAGAGTATAAAAAGTATAACTAAAATAAACTAAAGGTTTCTAGCATTGACATTTGCAAAGTGGCAAAGCAGCGTATAAACAGCTAGAATTCTGTGCACAGTATATGTATGAGGTAGTAGTTGATGTTGTTATAGAGGCAGAAAGTGGCATATGCAGTAAGGCACATTGGGCATCCCTAAATAAGACCGTTCAGAGCACACTGTATATGTATCAGCAGTGGTGTAGATATTAGAGTAGTGTACTGTAAATGTAAACAGTAGTAATTAAATGTAAGCAGTACTCTATACATACTATACATCTACTTTCAATAAGTGAAAGGACTCTAGCTGTTTATCATCGGATCGTTGGCTCTGTTAAGCATCTGTCAGGACGTTAGCTGTTCAGCATCTGACAGCACTTTAGCTGTTCAGCATCTAACAGGATTCTAGCTGTTCAGCATCTGACAGGACTCTAATCGTTCCACATCTGCCAGGACTCTAGCTGTTCAGGAGCAGATAGAACACAGTGTACACAGTTCACCGTCTGACAAGACACTATCCGGTCATCACATGAATGGACTATTCAACATCTGACGGGACTAGCCATTCATCATCTTACTAGACACTAGTTATTCAACAACTGACAATATTATATCTGATTGGACACTAGGTGTTCAGTTTCTGACAGGACTCTTGCTGTTAAACATCTGATAGGACTCTAGCTGTTCAGCATCTGACAGGATTCTAGCTGTTCAGCAACTGACAGGACTCTAGCTGTTGTGCATCTGACAGTACTCTAGCTTTTCATCATATGAAAGAACTATTGTTATTCAGCATCTGACAGGACTCTATGTGTTCAGCATCGTATAGGATTCTAGCTGTTCAACAGCTGTTAGCTGTTAAACTGCTAATGTTCGTTCTGACGTTCGTTAGCTGTTTAACCTTAGGATATTAGCTTTTGAAAATCTGTTGGACTCTAGTTCTTCAATATGTGATAGGGAATCTAGCTGTAAAACACCTGACATGACTCTAGATGTTCAGCATCTGACAGGACAATAGCTTGATAGAAGTCTAGCTGTGCAACACCTGACTCTAGCTAGCTGTTCAACATCTGAAAGGGCTCTGTTCACCCTCTGACAACAGTAGCGGATCAACACCTGAATATATAGCCGTTCAGGACAAGCTGTTCATGATCTTACTAGACTCTCGCTGTTCAGCATCTGACAGGACTATAGCTTGTCAGCATCTGATAGAACTCTAGCTGTGCAACACCTGACAGGACTCTAGCTAAATGTTCAACATCTGACCAGTCTCTAGAAATTCAATATCTGACAGGATTCTAACTGTTCAACACTTGAAAGGACTCTACCTTTTTAACATCTGACAGGTGTCTAGCTGTTCAGCATGTACAGGGCACTAGTTTTTCAATAACATACTATACATCTACTTTCAATAAGTGAAAGGACTCTAGCTGTTTATCATCGGATCGTTGGCTCTGTTAAGCATCTGTCAGGACGTTAGCTGTTCAGCAACTGACAGCACTTTAGCTGTTCAGCATCTAACAGGATTCTAGCTGTTCAGCATCTGACAGGACTCTAATTGTTCCACATCTGCCAGGACTCTAGCTGTTCAGGAGCAGATAGAACTCTAGCTGTTCACAGTTCACGGTCATCACATGAATGGACTATAGCTGTTCAACATCTGACAGGACTAGCCATTCATCATCTTACTGGACACTAGTTATCCAACAACTGACAATATTATATCTGATTGGACACTAGGTGTTCAGTTTCTGACAGGACTCTTGCTGGTAAACATCTGACAGGACTCTTACTGTTCAGCATCTGACAGCACTCTAGGTGTTCAGCAACTGACAGGACTCTAGCTGTTCAGCATCTGACAGGACTCTAGCTGTTCAGCATCTGACATGATTCTAGCTGTTCAGCATCTGACAGGACTCGAATTGTTCAGCATCTGACAGAGATGCTGTTCAGCATCTGGCAGAACTTAGCTGTTAAACTGATAACGTTCGTTCTGACGTTCATTAATAATAATAATAATAATAACTTTTATTTATAACGCACTTTACATCAAACAGATCTCAAAGTGCTAACTGTGCTAGCTGTTTAACCTTAGGATTCTAGCTTTTGAATATCTGTTGGACTCTAGTTCTTCAATATGTGATAGGAATCTAGCTGTACAACACCTGACATGACTCTAGATGTTCAGCATCTGACAGGACTCTTACTGTTCAGCATCTGACAGCACTAACGCTTGTCAGCATCTGACAGGATTCTAGCTTTTCAGCTCGACAGGATTCGAATTGTTCAGCATCTTACACAGCTGACAGGACTCTAGTTGATAGAGAGACAAGAATTTAGCTGTTCAGCATCTAGTTGTTCAACATCTGGCAAGATTCTAGTTGTTCAACATCTGACAGGACTCTAGCTGTTCAGCATCTGACAGGACTCGAATTGTTTGTGTCTGTTTGTGTCACACAAACAGAGATGCTGTTCAGCATCTGGCAGAACTTAGCTGTTAAACTGCTAACGTTCGTTCTGACGTTCGTTAGCTGTTTAACCTTAGGATTCTAGCTTTTGAATAGCTGTTGGACTCTAGTTCTTCAATATGTGATAGGAATCTAGCTGTACAACACCTGACATGACTCTAGATGTTCAGCATCTGACAGGACAATAGCTTGATAGAAGTCTAGCTGTGCAACACCTGAGCTAGCTAGCTGTTCAACATCTGAAAGGGCTCTGTTCACCCTCTGACAACAGTAGCTGATCAACACCTGAATATATAGCCGTTCAATATCTCACAGGACAAGCTGTTCATGATCTTACTAGACTCTCGCTGTTCAGCATCTGACAGGACTATAGCTTGTCAGCATCTGATAGAACTCTAGCTGTGCAACACCTGACAAGTCTCTAGAAATTCAATATCTGACAGGATTCTAGCTGTTCAACACTTGAAAGGACTCTACCTTTTTAACATCTGACAGGTGTCTAGCTGTTCAGCATGTACAGGGCACTAGTTTTTCAATAACATACTATACATCTACTTTCAATAAGTGAAAGGACTCTAGCTGTTTATCATCGGATCGTTGGCTCTGTTAAGCATCTGTCAGGACGTTAGCTGTTCAGCAACTGACAGCACTTTAGCTGTTCAGCATCTAACAGGATTCTAGCTGTTCAGCATCTGACAGGACTCTAATTGTTCCACATCTGCCAGGACTCTAGCTGTTCAGGAGCAGATAGAACTCTAGCTATTCAATATTTGAAAGGACTATGCCTTTTGAAAATCTGACAGAATTCTAGCTGTTCAGCATCTGACAGGACCTGTTGTGGAACTAATCACAGCCACAGAATCTGCGATTAGGAACAACAACTTGAGAGAGGCTGAACAACTTCGGATGAAAATATCAGCTACCCTCTCCAGTGCCAAACTGCCTCCCTCAAATCTCACACCACAGGAAAGGAGAGCCATAACATCACTCAGCCAAGACCAAAACATCACCATTTTACCAGCCGACAAAGGAAGATGCACAGTAATACTCAACACATCTAGGAGAAAATAACCGCTCTACTCAGTAACACCTATGAGCACCTGAAGAGAGACCCCACTAACACCTTTAAAAAGAAAGTCATTGATTATCTACAAAAACTCGAAAAGGAGAAAACAATCAATCGATCATTGTATTATAGACTGTACCCGGGTGAGGCCACTCCCTGTCTGTATGGACTTCCAAAAATACACAAAGAAGGTACACCTCTCAGACCCATCGTGAGCAGCATGAACTCAGTGACATACAATGTTGCTAAACATCTGGCTGGTATTTTAGCTCCTCTGGTTGGTAACACACCTCATCATATTAAAAACTCCATTGATTTCACCAACAAAGTTCAACATTTGAAGCTGACCCCGGGAGAAACTCTTGTATCATATGATGTGACCTCTCTGTTCACATGCATACCCATTTCTGAAGCAGTAGAAACCGTCAAAAAAAGACTTCTACAGGACAAGGATTTGGACAAAAGGACCAACTTAACCCCAGACCACATCTGCACCCTGCTGGATCTCTGCCTCTCCACCACTTATTTCAAGTTCAATGACAGTTTTTACAGACAGAAGCACGGCTGTGCCATGGGATCTCCAGTGTCACCCATTGTTGCTAATCTTTACATGGAGGAAGTGGAGCAGAGAGCCCTAAACTCCTATGAGGGGACAACTCCAAGCCATTGGTTCAGATATGTGGATGATACCTGTGTCAAAATCCAAGCCAGGGAGGTGGAAGCGTTCACCAGACACATTAACTCTGTTGATAACAACATCAAGTTCACCAGAGAGGATGCTAACGACAATAAGCTGCCTTTTTTGGACTGTTTGGTGCATATGGAGGGAGATGACAGTCTCAACATTGAAGTTTACAGAAAACCAACCCACACAGACCAATATCTCCTGTTTGACTCTCACCATCCACTGGAGCACAAACTTTCTGTCATCAGAACTTTACAGCATCGGGCAGAACACATCCCCACGAAGACAGAAGGGAAGGAAAAGGAACAGAAACACATCAAAAAATCTCTGCAAACTTGTGGATATCTCAACTGGGCTTTTGTCAAGTCAGCAAGGAAATCTGTTAAACACAATAATGAACAGAAAAAGTCTAACAGACGGAAAAACATTGTCATTCCAGCAACAGCTGGAGTCTCAGAGAATTTCAGAAGGATTTTCAACAAACACAACATGCCAGTACATTTCAAACCTAGCAGGACTCGCAGACAGAGGTTGGTCCACCCTAAAGACCAAACCCCCATACACAAACAGAGTGGTGTGGTTTATGCAGTCCAGTGCAGCGAAGTCTGCTCAGACCGTTACATCGGAGAAACGAAGCAACCTATCCACAAAAGAATGTCTCAACATAGGAGAGCTACCTCCTCTGGACAAAACTCAGCTGTTCACCTCCACCTCACGGACAAGGGTCACTCATTTGAGGACCAGAATGTTCAAATTTTGGACCGAGAACACAGATGGTTTGAGAGGGGGGTGAAGGAAGCTTTGTATGTTAAGAGAGAAAAACCTTCTCTTAACAGAGGAGGAGGTCTGAGATTTCAACTTTCTAAGACTTATAACTCAGTTTTGGATTTGATTCCGAAACGTTTTACACTGGATGGGAGCAGGGATGTCTTGTCTGTAAATTAGACTAACAAAGTTTCTCTGAGTAGCCTCTGTTGTTGTTTGGGAGGTGTTTTGTGTCAATTTACATACAGTTTGTGTCTTCTACCAGAGACCTCAAGGGAACCTCCTACTGTTAAGGTGTGATCTTTCAATTTACATGTATGTGTTACAAACCCCCAGGTGTGATGTGTTGTTTTGTTTTGTCAATTTAAATAGAATGGGCATGTTAGGTATTTTGTGGTGTTATTTCAGTTTCCAATTTCATATGTTGGTGCGTGGCTTGTATAAAACTTCTCGTTCTCACAGCTTTCATTCATTCAGAATTGAAAAAGACTTCTGGACAGAAGTCGAAACGTTTTCTGCAACAAATAAAGTCCAGTTGATCCTGTATTGAACGCCTTTTTTGATTTTATCATGTCCTGGACGACTGAGAATCTTCACCAGCATAAAACTAAAACATTAAACATTTAATGAACATAATACTGTCCTGAGTTTTTTCATACTAGTATAAAAAAGAGTATAAAAAGTATAACTAAAATAAACTAAAGGTTTCTAGCATTGACATTTGCAAAGTGGCAAAGCAGCGTATAAACAGCTAGAATTCTGTGCACAGTATATGTATGAGGTAGTAGTTGATGTTGTTATAGAGGCAGAAAGTGGCATATGCAGTAAGGCACATTGGGCATCCCTAAATAAGACCGTTCAGAGCACACTGTATATGTATCAGCAGTGGTGTAGATATTAGAGTAGTGTACTGTAAATGTAAACAGTAGTAATTAAATGTAAGCAGTACTCTATACATACTATACATCTACTTTCAATAAGTGAAAGGACTCTAGCTGTTTATCATCGGATCATTGGCTCTGTTAAGCATCTGTCAGGACGTTAGCTGTTCAGCATCTGACAGCACTTTAGCTGTTCAGCATCTAACAGGATTCTAGCTGTTCAGCATCTGACAGGACTCTAATCGTTCCACATCTGCCAGGACTCTAGCTGTTCAGGAGCAGATAGAACACAGTGTACACAGTTCACCGTCTGACAAGACACTATCCGGTCATCACATGAATGGACTATTCAACATCTGACGGGACTAGCCATTCATCATCTTACTAGACACTAGTTATTCAACAACTGACAATATTATATCTGATTGGACACTAGGTGTTCAGTTTCTGACAGGACTCTTGCTGTTAAACATCTGATAGGACTCTAGCTGTTCAGCATCTGACAGGATTCTAGCTGTTCAGCAACTGACAGGACTCTAGCTGTTGTGCATCTGACAGTACTCTAGCTTTTCATCATATGAAAGAACTATTGTTATTCAGCATCTGACAGGACTCTATGTGTTCAGCATCGTATAGGATTCTAGCTGTTCAACAGCTGTTAGCTGTTAAACTGCTAATGTTCGTTCTGACGTTCGTTAGCTGTTTAACCTTAGGATATTAGCTTTTGAAAATCTGTTGGACTCTAGTTCTTCAATATGTGATAGGGAATCTAGCTGTAAAACACCTGACATGACTCTAGATGTTCAGCATCTGACAGGACAATAGCTTGATAGAAGTCTAGCTGTGCAACACCTGACTCTAGCTAGCTGTTCAACATCTGAAAGGGCTCTGTTCACCCTCTGACAACAGTAGCGGATCAACACCTGAATATATAGCCGTTCAGGACAAGCTGTTCATGATCTTACTAGACTCTCGCTGTTCAGCATCTGACAGGACTATAGCTTGTCAGCATCTGATAGAACTCTAGCTGTGCAACACCTGACAGGACTCTAGCTAAATGTTCAACATCTGACCAGTCTCTAGAAATTCAATATCTGACAGGATTCTAACTGTTCAACACTTGAAAGGACTCTACCTTTTTAACATCTGACAGGTGTCTAGCTGTTCAGCATGTACAGGGCACTAGTTTTTCAATAACATACTATACATCTACTTTCAATAAGTGAAAGGACTCTAGCTGTTTATCATCGGATCGTTGGCTCTGTTAAGCATCTGTCAGGACGTTAGCTGTTCAGCAACTGACAGCACTTTAGCTGTTCAGCATCTAACAGGATTCTAGCTGTTCAGCATCTGACAGGACTCTAATTGTTCCACATCTGCCAGGACTCTAGCTGTTCAGGAGCAGATAGAACTCTAGCTGTTCACAGTTCACGGTCATCACATGAATGGACTATAGCTGTTCAACATCTGACAGGACTAGCCATTCATCATCTTACTGGACACTAGTTATCCAACAACTGACAATATTATATCTGATTGGACACTAGGTGTTCAGTTTCTGACAGGACTCTTGCTGGTAAACATCTGACAGGACTCTTACTGTTCAGCATCTGACAGCACTCTAGGTGTTCAGCAACTGACAGGACTCTAGCTGTTCAGCATCTGACAGGACTCTAGCTGTTCAGCATCTGACATGATTCTAGCTGTTCAGCATCTGACAGGACTCGAATTGTTCAGCATCTGACAGAGATGCTGTTCAGCATCTGGCAGAACTTAGCTGTTAAACTGATAACGTTCGTTCTGACGTTCATTAATAATAATAATAATAATAACTTTTATTTATAACGCAATTTACATCAAACAGATCTCAAAGTGCTAACTGTGCTAGCTGTTTAACCTTAGGATTCTAGCTTTTGAATATCTGTTGGACTCTAGTTCTTCAATATGTGATAGGAATCTAGCTGTACAACACCTGACATTACTCTAGATGTTCAGCATCTGACAGGACAATAGCTTGTCAGCATCTGGTCAAGCTGTGCAACACCTGACAGGACTCTAGCTAGCTGTTCAACTAAAGGGCTCTAGAAATTCAACATCTGACAGGATTCTAGCTATTCAATATTTGAAAGGACTATGCCTTTTGAAAATCTGACAGAATTCTAGCTGTTCAGCATCTGACAGGACTCTAGCATTCTAGCTGTTCAGCATCTGACAGGACTCTTACTGTTCAGCATCTGACAGCACTAACGCTTGTCAGCATCTGACAGGATTCTAGCTTTTCAGCTCGACAGGATTCGAATTGTTCAGCATCTTACACAGCTGACAGGACTCTAGTTGATAGATAGACAAGAATTTAGCTGTTCAGCATCTAGTTGTTCAACATCTGGCAAGATTCTAGTTGTTCAACATCTCACAGGACTCTAGCTGTTCAGCATCTGACAGGACTCGAATTGTTTGTGTCTGTTTGTGTCACACAAACAGAGATGCTGTTCAGCATCTGGCAGAACTTAGCTGTTAAACTGCTAACGTTCGTTCTGACGTTCGTTAGCTGTTTAACCTTAGGATTCTAGCTTTTGAATATCTGTTGGACTCTAGTTCTTCAATATGTGATAGGAATCTAGCTGTACAACACCTGACATGACTCTAGATGTTCAGCATCTGACAGGACAATAGCTTGATAGAAGTCTAGCTGTGCAACACCTGAGCTAGCTAGCTGTTCAACATCTGAAAGGGCTCTGTTCACCCTCTGACAACAGTAGCTGATCAACACCTGAATATATAGCCGTTCAATATCTCACAGGACAAGCTGTTCATGATCTTACTAGACTCTCGCTGTTCAGCATCTGACAGGACTATAGCTTGTCAGCATCTGATAGAACTCTAGCTGTGCAACACCTGACAAGTCTCTAGAAATTCAATATCTGACAGGATTCTAGCTGTTCAACACTTGAAAGGACTCTACCTTTTTAACATCTGACAGGTGTCTAGCTGTTCAGCATGTACAGGGCACTAGTTTTTCAATAACATACTATACATCTACTTTCAATAAGTGAAAGGACTCTAGCTGTTTATCATCGGATCGTTGGCTCTGTTAAGCATCTGTCAGGACGTTAGCTGTTCAGCAACTGACAGCACTTTAGCTGTTCAGCATCTAACAGGATTCTAGCTGTTCAGCATCTGACAGGACTCTAATTGTTCCACATCTGCCAGGACTCTAGCTGTTCAGGAGCAGATAGAACTCTAGCTATTCAATATTTGAAAGGACTATGCCTTTTGAAAATCTGACAGAATTCTAGCTGTTCAGCATCTGACAGGACCTGTTGTGGAACTAATCACAGCCACAGAATCTGCGATTAGGAACAACAACTTGAGAGAGGCTGAACAACTTCGGATGAAAATATCAGCTACCCTCTCCAGTGCCAAACTGCCTCCCTCAAATCTCACACCACAGGAAAGGAGAGCCATAACATCACTCAGCCAAGACCAAAACATCACCATTTTACCAGCCGACAAAGGAAGATGCACAGTAATACTCAACACATCTAGGAGAAAATAACCGCTCTACTCAGTAACACCTATGAGCACCTGAAGAGAGACCCCACTAACACCTTTAAAAAGAAAGTCATTGATTATCTACAAAAACTCGAAAAGGAGAAAACAATCAATCGATCATTGTATTATAGACTGTACCCGGGTGAGGCCACTCCCTGTCTGTATGGACTTCCAAAAATACACAAAGAAGGTACACCTCTCAGACCCATCGTGAGCAGCATGAACTCAGTGACATACAATGTTGCTTAACATCTGGCTGGTATTTTAGCTCCTCTGGTTGGTAACACACCTCATCATATTAAAAACTCCATTGATTTCACCAACAAAGTTCAACATTTGAAGCTGACCCCGGGAGAAACTCTTGTATCATATGATGTGACCTCTCTGTTCACATTGCATACCCATTTCTGAAGCAGTAGAAACCGTCAAAAAAAGACTTCTACAGGACAAGGATTTTGACAAAAGGACCAACTTAACCCCAGACCACATCTGCACCCTGCTGGATCTCTGCCTCTCCACCACTTATTTCAAGTTCAATGACAGTTTTTACAGACAGAAGCACGGCTGTGCCATGGGATCTCCAGTGTCACCCATTGTTGCTAATCTTTACATGGAGGAAGTGGAGCAGAGAGCCCTAAACTCCTATGAGGGGACAACTCCAAGCCATTGGTTCAGATATGTGGATGATACCTGTGTCAAAATCCAAGCCAGGGAGGTGGAAGCGTTCACCAGACACATTAACTCTGTTGATAACAACATCAAGTTCACCAGAGAGGATGCTAACGACAATAAGCTGCCTTTTTTGGACTGTTTGGTGCATATGGAGGGAGATGACAGTCTCAACATTGAAGTTTACAGAAAACCAACCCACACAGACCAATATCTCCTGTTTGACTCTCACCATCCACTGGAGCACAAACTTTCTGTCATCAGAACTTTACAGCATCGGGCAGAACACATCCCCACGAAGACAGAAGGGAAGGAAAAGGAACAGAAACACATCAAAAAATCTCTGCAAACTTGTGGATATCTCAACTGGGCTTTTGTCAAGTCAGCAAGGAAATCTGTTAAACACAATAATGAACAGAAAAAGTCTAACAGACGGAAAAACATTGTCATTCCAGCAACAGCTGGAGTCTCAGAGAATTTCAGAAGGATTTTCAACAAACACAACATGCCAGTACATTTCAAACCTAGCAGGACTCGCAGACAGAGGTTGGTCCACCCTAAAGACCAAACCCCCATACACAAACAGAGTGGTGTGGTTTATGCAGTCCAGTGCAGCGAAGTCTGCTCAGACCGTTACATCGGAGAAACGAAGCAACCTATCCACAAAAGAATGTCTCAACATAGGAGAGCTACCTCCTCTGGACAAAACTCAGCTGTTCACCTCCACCTCACGGACAAGGGTCACTCATTTGAGGACCAGAATGTTCAAATTTTGGACCGAGAACACAGATGGTTTGAGAGGGGGGTGAAGGAAGCTTTGTATGTTAAGAGAGAAAAACCTTCTCTTAACAGAGGAGGAGGTCTGAGATTTCAACTTTCTAAGACTTATAACTCAGTTTTGGATTTGATTCCGAAACGTTTTACACTGGATGGGAGCAGGGATGTCTTGTCTGTAAATTAGACTAACAAAGTTGCTCTGAGTAGCCTCTGTTGTTGTTTGGGAGGTGTTTTGTGTCAATTTACATACAGTTTGTGTCTTCTACCAGAGACCTCAAGGGAACCTCCTACTGTTAAGGTGTGATCTTTCAATTTACATGTACAAACCCCCAGGTGTGATGTGTTGTTTTGTTTTGTCAATTTAAATAGAATGGGCATGTTAGGTATTTTGTGGTGTTATTTCAGTTTGTCTTTTTGTCCATGTCTCTGTCTCCAGACCATACAACATAGTAGCTGACCTCACCACTGTCTTTTAAACATGTTATTTGACCTTTGCTGACACCTTTTTGACACAAATCACTCCTGAAACTTTTCTCCATCCACTCCATCCTGCCTGGACTCTCTTTTTCATCTCTTTACAACATTTTCTTGGACAGTGGACCCCAAGTACTTGAAGTCCTGCACCTTCTTCTGCTCCTTGTAGCCTCACTGTTCCACCTCCTCACTCACATTCACACACATGGACTCTGTCTTATACGGGTGACTTTCATTCCTCTTCTTTCAAGTGCATACCTCCACCTCTCCAAGTTATCTTGTGCAACACATTTAAACATCACAATTTCCCATATATTTCCATGGTTTATTATTATTATTATTATTATTATTATTATTATTATTATTATGATTATTTATAACGGACATAATGCATACCCATATTGTATTCTGTCAGAAATTATGGGCACATTACTGAGCATATAAAAAATGATAAATATATATGTGTTGACTGATTTCTCCAACTTATTCCCTGGTATACCATACCATATCATACAACTTTATTTATAGAGCACTTTAAACAGCGACAAGGCCAACCAAAGTTCTGTACAAACAAACAAACAACAGGCAACACACAACAATGAAGTACAGAAAATAGACATAGGAACATTGCAGATCATAAATAAAACAACTAAACATAGATCAGCTGGTGTTGAAAGCGACAGAATGGTAATTGGTCTTCAGACGGGATTTGAACACTGAGAGGGAGGGGGCCTGTCTGACGTTCAGAGGTAACTCGTTCCAGAGTCTTGGGCCTGCTACAGAGAAAGCACGTTTTTTTGCAGCACGGTGGCACAACTGGTAGAGCTGCTGCCTCTCAGCGAGAAGGTTGCCGGTTCAAATCCCAGTCCGGGGCCTTTCTGGGTGGAGTTTGCATGTTCTCCCCGTGCATGCGTGGGTTTCCTCCGGGTACTCCGGTTTCCTCCCACAGACCAAAAAAACATGCTTGTTAGGCTGATTGGTGACTCTAAATTGACCCTAGGTGTGAGTGTGAGAGTGGATGGTTGTTTGGTGTGAGTGAGACAGGTCCCTCTTGTAAATGAGTCCCCGTGACTCAATGAGGCTAGCCTGTATAAATAAAGGTTGAATGAATGAATGAATGAAAAAAGCCCTGTCACTTGTGGGCGGCCGTGGCGTAGTGGTAATGGCAGTTGTCCCCCGATCGGAAGGTTGGAGATTCGAATCCTGGTTCCCACACCATGTGTCATTGTGTCCCTGGGCAAGACACTTAACCCCGAGTTGCTCCCGGTAGGACTGGAAAGGCGCCTTGCATGGCAGTCTGCCGCTACCGGTGTATGAATGTGTGTATGAATGGGTGGATGGTTGGTATTGTAAAGCGCTTTGGGGCCTCTCATCGGGGGCTGGAAAGCGCTATATAAATAAGCTCCATTTACCATTTACCTCTGCGTTTTAGACGAGTCCCTGGGATTGTCAAAAGTACCTGGTCCGCTGACCTCAGAGCATGTGGAGGGGCATATGGGTGTATCAAATCAGTGAGATAGGCGGGGGCAAGACTGTTCAGCGATTTGTAGACATAGAGGAGGATTTTGAACTGGATACGAAGATGAACAGGTAGCCAGTGCAGGGAGGCCAAGACTGGTGTAATCAAAGTCAAAGTCAAAGTCAACTTTATTGTCAGATCTGCAATATGTACTGTACAGGACATACACAGGACCGAAATTGCGTTTCTCTCAGTCCCTCGGTGCAACAGTAAACATCTAAACATTGAAACACTGAAACATATAATAATTGACATAAGCATAAAATAGTAAAACTAACACTGTCCTGAGTTTTTTGCATAGTGGTATAAGAGTATGAAAATTTACACCAACTCTAAAACTAAAACATTAAACATTTAATGAACATAATACTGTCCTGAGTTTTTGCATACTAGTATAAAAAAGAGTATAAAAAGTATAACTAAAATAAACTAAAGGTTTCTAGCATTGACATTTGCAAAGTGGCAAAGCAGCGTATGAGTTAATGTACACAGTATATGTATGAGGTAGTAGTTGATGTTGTTATAGAGGCAAAAAGTGGCATATGCAGTAAGGCACATTGGGCATCCCTAAATAAGACCGTTCAGAGCATGTGATGTGCTCTCTTTTGCCTGTACTAGTTAAAAATTGGGCTGCTGCATTCTGGACCAGTTGTAGTCTTGCAATGGTGGTCTGACTGATATCAAACAGAAGTGAATTGCAGTAATCAAGCCTAGATGTAATAAATGCATCAATTACGGTCTCGCCGGATGGTGGACCAGAATCGCCTCGAAGCCGTACGGAAGTCATTCTCCATGGCCTCTCCGAACTCCTCCCACGCCCGAGTTTTTGCCTCAGCAACCACCCGAGCCGCATGCCGCTTGGACTGCCGGTACCTATCTGCTGCTTCCGGGGTCCCACAGGCCAAAAAGGCCCAATAGGACTCCTTCTTCAGCTTGACAGCATCCCTCACCGCCGGTGTCCACCACCGGGTTCGAGGGTTGCCACCACGACAGGCACCAACAACCTTGCGGCCACAACTCCGATAAGCTGCCTCGACAATAGAGGCGCGAAACATGGCCCACTCGGGCTCAATGTCCCCCGCCTCCCTCGGAACGTGTTCAAAGCTCTCCCGGAGGTGGGAGTTAAAGCTCCGTCTTACGGGAGACTCTGCCAGACGTTCCCAGCAGACCCTCACAATACGTTTGGGTCTGCCAGGTCTGACCGGCATCCTCCCCCACCATCGGAGCCAACTCACCACCAGGTAGTGGTCAGTTGACAGCTCCGCCCCTCTCTTCACCCGAGTGTCCAGGACATGCGGCCGCAGATCAGATGAGACGACAACAAAGTCGATCATTGAACTACGACCTAGGGTGTCCTGGTGCCAAGAGCACATATGGACACCCTTATGCCTGAACATGGTGTTCGTTATGGACAATCCATGACGAGCACAGAAGTCCAACAACAGAACACCACTCGGGTTCAGATCAGGGGGGCCGTTCCTCCCAACCACACCCCTCCAGGTCTCACTGTCATTGCCCACGTGAGCGTTGAAGTCCCCCAGCAGAACAAGGGAGTCCCCAGGAGGCGCACCCTCCAATACCCCCTCCAAGGACTCCAAAAAGGGTGGGTAATCTGCGCTGCCGTTTGGCGCATAGGCACAAACAACAGTCAGAGCCCGTCCCCCCACACGTAGGCGAAGGGAGGCTACCCTCTCGTTCACCGGGGTGAACCCCAACGTACAGGCACCAAGATGGGGGGCAACAAGTATGCCCACTCCTGCTCGGCGCCTCTCACCAGGGGCAACTCCAGAGTGGAAGAGTGTCCAACCCCTCTCAAGGAAACTGGTTCCAGAGCCAGAGCCATGCGTTGAGGTGAGTCCGACTATTTCTAGCCGGAACCTCTCAACCTCACACACTAGCTCAGGCTCCTTCCCCACCAGAGAGGTGACATTCCATGTCCCAATGGCCAGCTTCTGTAGCCGAGGATCAGACCGCCAGGGTCCCCGCCCTCGGCCACCACCCATTCCACAATGCACCCGACCCCTTTGGCCCCTCCCACAGGTGGTGAGCCTATGGGAAGGGGGACCCACGTCTCCTCTTCGGGCTGTGCCCGGCCGAGCTCCATGGGTGAAAGCCCGGCCACCAGGCGCTCGCCAACGTGCCCCTCCTCCGGGCCTGGCTCCAGAGTGGGGCCCCGGTGACCCGCGTCCGGGCGAGGGAACATTGTTTCCATTTATATTATTCATCATAAGGGGTCTTGTGGGCTGCGCTTTGTCTCGTCCCTCACGTCAGGGGGGGAAAGCGGTACGCGACCAACACCATTTATGGTGGGGATGGCATGCTGTTGACCTCAACTCGGGATGTTGTGAGTCGGTGGGCGGAATACTTCGAAGACCTCCTCAATCCTACTGGCACGTCTTCCACTGAGGAAGCGGAGCCTGGGGACTTTGGGTCGGGCTCTCCAATCTCTGGTGCTGAGGTCGCCGAGGTGGTTAAAAAGCTCCGCGGTGGCAAGGCTCCGGGGGTGGATGAGATTCGTCCTGAGTTCCTTAGGGCTCTGGATGTTGTGGGGTTGTGTTGGCTTACGCGACTCTGCAATATCGCGTGGACATCGGGGGCAGTTCCCTTGGATTGGCAGACTGGGGTGGTGGTTCCCCTATTCAAAAAGGGGGACCGTAGGGTGTGTTCCAACTATAGAGGGATCACACTCTTAAGCCTCCCTGGTAAGGTCTATTCAGGGGTTCTGGAGAGGAGGGTCCGTCGGATAGTCGAACCTCGGATTCAGGAGGAGCAGTGTGGTTTTCGTCCTGGTCGTGGAACACTAGACCAGCTCTACACCCTCAACAGGGTCCTGGAGGGTGCGTGGGAGTTTGCCCAACCAGTTTACATGTGCTTTGTAGACTTGGAAAAGGCATTCGACCGCGTCCCTCGGGGGGTTCTGTGGCGGGTACTCCGGGAGTATGGGGTACCAGGCCCATTGATATGGGCTGTTAGGTCCCTGTACGACCGGTGTCAGAGCTTGGTCCGCATTGCCGGCAGTAAGTCAGGCTCGTTTCCGGTGAGAGTTGGACTCCGCCAAGGTTGCCCTTTGTCACCGATTCTGTTCATAACTTTTATGGACAGAATTTCTAGGCGCAGCCAAGGTGTTGAGAGGATCCGTTTTGGTGGCCTTAGAATCGCTTCTCTGTTTTTTGCAGATGATGTGGTCCTATTGGCTTCATCAGCTCGTGATCTACAGCTTTCGCTGGAGCGGTTTGCAGCTGAATGTGATGCGGCCGGGATGAGGATCAGTTCCTCCAAATCCGAGGCCATGGTCTTGAGCCGGAAAAGGGTAGCATGCCCTCTCCGGGTCGGGGAGGAGGTCCTGCCCCAAGTGGAGGAGTTTAAGTATCTCGGGATCTTGTTCACGAATGAGGGAAAACTGGAGCGTGAGATCGATAGGCGGATAGGTGCAGCGTCCGCAGTGAAGCGGGCGCTGTACCGGTCTGTCGTGGTGAAGAGAGAGCTGAGTCAAAAGGCAAAGCTCTCAATTTACCGATCGATCTACGTTCCCACCCTCATCTATGGTCATGAGCTTTGGGTTATGACCGAAAGAACAAGATCTCGGATACAAGCGGCTGAAATGAGTTTTCTCCGCAGGGTGGCTGGACTCTCCCTTAGAGATAGGGTGAGAAGCTCAGTCATCCGGGAGGGACTCGGAGTAGAGCCGCTGCTTCTCCACATCGAGAGGAGCCAGTTGAGGTGGCTCGGGCATCTGGTTAGGATGCCTCCTGGACGCCTCCCTGGTGAGGTGTTCCGGGCATGTCCCACCGGGAGGAGACCCAGAGGAAGACCCAGGATACGCTGGAGGGACTATGTTTCTCGGCTGGCCTGGGAACGCCTTGGGATTCCCCCAGAGGAGCTGCTCCAAGTGGCTGGGGAGAGGGAAGTCTGGGCCTCCCTACTTAGGCTGCTACCCCCGCGACCCGACCCCGGATAAGCGGAAGAAAATGGATGGATGGATGGATGGATGGATGGATGGATGGATGGATGGAATTACGGTCTCCAGGTTATTTTTTGATAATATGGGCTTCAGCTTAGACAGTCGCCTCAGCTGGAAAAAACAGGATTTAACGATCATATTTACATGGCTGTTGAGTTTCATGGAAGGATCTATTATCACTCCCAGATTTGTGACCTTTTGTTTTTCATACAGGGGTAAGGCAGAAAGGTCAACGCAGTGGTTTGAGATTGTGTCATTGGGAAGGAACAATATGGCTTCAGACTTCTTATTATTAAAACTTAAGACATTTAAAGCCATCCAGTCCCTGGTGTCACGCAGGCAGTTGAGCAGAGGTTGAATTGAGGATGTGCCAATGTTTCTTAGGGGGAAGTAGATTTGACATTCATCGGCGTAGAAGTGGAAAGGTATGTTATGTTTCTGGAAAATAGTACTGAGTGGCAGTATGTATAAGGAGAATAGGAGAGGACCCAGGATGGACCACTGTGGAACCCCCCATTTAAGTGCCGCCATTGCAGAACTAAAATCGTTGATGGAAACACAAAAGGATCTGTCGGAGAGGTAGGATGGTATAGAGAGTTTTGTGATTCTTGCAGCTGGTCTCAAAGTGTGTTCATATGTTTCCTTACCTGTTTTTATACCATGTGTGGCTCTTTGGTGTAGTGGGCATACCATACCATACCATACCATTTTATTTATAAAGCACTTTAAACAGGAACAAGTCCACCAAAGTGCTGGACAAACAAACACGCAACAGGCAACACATACAATGAAGTACAACACGAAAAACATAAAAACATTGCAGATCATAAATCAAACGATCCAGTACACATCAGCTGGCATTGAAAGCGATGGAGTAGTAGTGAGTTTTTAACCGGGATTTGAAAACCGAGAGGGAGGGGGCCTGTTTGATGAGCAGCGGTAACTCGTTCCAGAGTCTTGGGCCTGCTACAGAGAACGCTCTGTCACCCCTGCGCTTAAGGCGAGTTTCTGGAACTATTAAGAGTACCTGATCCTCTGACCTCAAAGCACGTGGAGGGACATATGGGTGTATCAGATCCGAGAGATAGGCGGGGGCGAGACTGTTCAGCGATTTGTAGACATACATGAGAATTTTGAATTGGATTCGAAGATGAACCGGTAGCCAGTGAAGGGAGGCCAAGACTGGTGTAATGTGCTCTCTTTTGCGTGTGCTGGTTAAAAATCGGGCAGCTGCGTTCTGAACCAGTTGTAATCGTGCAATGGTGGCTTGACTGACGCCAAACAGAAGTGAATTGCAGTAATCAAGCCTAGATGTAATGAATGCGTGAATCACTGTCTCCAGGTGCTTTTTGGATAATATGGGCTTCAGCTTAGACAGACGCCTCAGCTGGAAAAAACAGGATTTGACAATCATGTTTACATGACTGTTGAGTTTCATGGAAGGATCCATTATCACTCCCAGATTTTTGACTTTTTGTTTTTCGGACAGGGGTAGAGCAGACAGGTCAATGCAGTGGTTTGAGGTTGTGTCATTGGGAAGGAACAATATGGCTTCAGACTTCTTATCATTGAAGCTTAAGAAATTTAAAGCCATCCAGTCCCTGATGTCAGCCAGGCAGTCGAGCAGAGGTTGAATAGAGCCTGTACCATTTTGTCTTAGGGGGAAGTAGATTTGACAGTCATCAGCGTAGAAGTGGAAAGGTATATTGTGTTTCCGGAAGATAGCACCGAGTGGCAGCAGGTATAAGGAGAACAAGAGAGGACCCAGGATGGACCCCTGCGGAACCCCCCATTTAAGAGCCGCCACTGCAGAAGTAAAATCATTGATGGACACACAAAAAGACCTGTCAGAGAGGTAGGATCTGAACCAGTTTAGGGCTGATCCTGAGATGCCCACCCACTGCTCCAACCTAGCAATGAGGATCTCATGGTCAATGGTGTCGAAAGCGGATGTGAGGTCCAATAGGACAAGCAGCACAGAGTCACCAGTATCTGTGGATAGAAAGATGTCGTTAAAAACCTTCAGTAGGGCAGTCTCAGTGCTGTGGAGGGATTTGAAGCCAGACTGGAATAGCTCGGGGATAGCGTGATCCTCCAGGAAGCACTTTAGTTGGGACTCAACTATTTTCTCTAGAAGTTTAGAAACAAATGGGAGTCTGGAGACAGGCCTGAAATTGGATAATACTGACGGGTCGAGGTTTGGTTTTTTCAGGAGGGGTTGAACAGCAGCATGTTTTAATGATTTTGGCACCACACCCGAGGATAGACTGCTATTTACAATCGAGAGAATGGAGGGACCTAGAGTGTGAAAAACCTCCTTTAGAAGCCGAGGGGGGACCACATCGAAGGGGGAGCCAGATGGTTTCAGGCTGCACATGACCTGCTCTAGAGAGGACAGAGAGACTGGTTCAAAATGGTCAAACACAGCAACAGATTGAGGTGGGATGGATGGATCGTGAGATGGAGGAGAAATGAGAGCCCTGGTGGTTGCGATTTTATCTAAAAAGAAATGTTGGAAGTTCTCGCACAGCTCAGTCGAGGCTTCCATGGGTGATTGTTCAGTGAGGTGGAGAACAGAGTTTAGGGTGGAGAACAGAACTCGAGGGTTACGAGAGTTTGCAGCAATGATATCAGCGAAGTATTGTGATTTAGCAGTTATCACTGCTTTCTGATATCGGCGCCAGCTCTCTTTTACCATCTCAAAAGAGACCTGCAGACTGTCTTTTTTCCACTTCCTCTCCACCTTTCGGCATTGCTGCCTCGCAGCTCTGGTAGTGTCATTCAGCCACGGTTCGGCCCTGAGTTTTGGTCTTCTCGTTTTGATAGGCGCTACTTTATCCAAAGTCTTTAAACAAACAGAGTCAAACTGGTTTGTCAGCTCCTCAGTGCTGGAGAGGAACCCCGGGGGCTGAATTAACATGTCATTGTTGTAAACCTCAGTGAAACGTGCGGCAGTTAAATGGTTAACATTCCTGCCTTTACGTGCAGAAATGCATGTTTTAGGATTTACATGGGGGATGGTGAACTGAAAATTCACTGGCCTATGATCTGAGAATACATTGTCTCCTATTTCAAGGTTTGAAACGGTCACATCACATGTTAAAACAAGGTCCAACAAATGACCACGCTGCTGCGTTGGAGAGTTCACGTGTTGTGTTAAATTAAATGAGTCCAATAAATCTAAAAAGTCCTTAACCATGGGCATGCCAGTGGGCATGACCATGTCCACTTTAATACACCTGTGTACTTTTGAACTGTTCCAGAGATGACCTTTACTGACCTCTCAGTAAAGCAAGACATCATGAAATCATGTCAATCAAGTGTAATGGTGTTAATTTAGTTGATTTATTTTAAATAAATGGTAGTGTCGCCTGGCATACCAAACTAAGTTAATGTCCATTGTCACTCTATGGCTTTATTTATTTATCCATCATAGAGATCACAGAAATATTGGGTAAACTG
The DNA here is from genome assembly GCA_038048925.1 of Garcialebias charrua. Taxonomy (NCBI): domain Eukaryota; kingdom Metazoa; phylum Chordata; class Actinopteri; order Cyprinodontiformes; family Rivulidae; genus Garcialebias; species Garcialebias charrua. The sequence continues at coordinate 9,364 of JBBPBX010018279.1, read as the reverse complement.
AAAAAGAAAAGAATCCGTGAAATTACTATTCAATCTGAATAAGTAAATTAATTAAGGATAAAGAGGTCAGCTTAATACTGACCCCTGTTAAAATCCTTTAGTTACATCTGGGTGGCACTATATGTGTTTAAAGACACAATATATGGTCTCCCTCATGTTTACTTCATCTGGTGGCCGTACGAGTTTTCTGAAAGTTTATTGATAAATCTGTGATCTCCCATGAACTGTAACGTCATGTTTGCATAAAGGGATCCAAGTTTTAAACTCTGAGGATAATAATTTGGCTGGAAGTGTTCTAGACAGGCAGATTCTGCATGTTTTTATCATTTGAGGCTGAGGGATTGTTATTCGTTCAACTCTTTTACACGCTGTTGGAAGGTTTTAGGTGAGGTTTTTGTCAGCCCGTGGTCTGTGGGGGTTCTGGTTCCGGTCCAGTTCACATAGACTCCTGTACAAAGCTTTGTTTGACCACCGTGTCAAAAGCCTGAAAGCTATAATTAACATCAAAAAGATTGCTGTGCTGGTATTTTACATGTTAGAGCAGGTCAAAGAAGCATATAACTGTTAGAACGGTGTCGGATAGTGGTTCTGAAACCCGAGTTCTGCTCCTTTAAAGTGGACGGAACCGACCTGAACGCGGCTCCGAGGGAGTCCGTGTCGTGTTACAGTTGACGTGCTGGTTACTGAGCGTAGCTTAGTTGTGCCTGTTTTAAATGTGATTGCCATGTTTCAGAATTTTGGGAAGTTAATTTGAAGCGTCTGAGTTGTTTAAGAGTCTATAAGGTTGTGTTCTGCTATGCTAAGGTAACGTTAAAGAGCTACGTGTCCAACACGTTTTGTTTATGAGCTGTGATTGGGTGGAACGAGAGCTGTGAGCTGTCAATCACTCTCGTAGCGAGCGCTGATTCGCTGGATTGGGAACGCACACTGTTGCGACCAACCCACTTCGTCGTCATTTCCTGCACTGCATTGGTCGAAGGTAAGAATGCTTGGGAATGAACTACAAGCGCTGTGATTGATTGGTTGACGTCACGTATCTGTGTAGCGAGCTCCGCCTCGCTCAGCAGAGCTGGTGACGCGCTGCATCGACCCACCTATTTGTGTCGTCATTTCCAGGTGCACTTTGGGTGACAAGCAGTTCACTCTCACAGAACAAACGGAGATTTCACTGAAAGTTAAAAACATCATAAAAAAGTCAGCATTTTTATGGTGAACACCACCTGTAAAATTGTTCTGTACACAAACAAAACTCCTGTTTATTTTAAATAAAAATTTTAGAATAACAGAGGTACAGACAAACAATTTTTGCTAATTTTAAATACTGAAAGGTTTTAAAATAACATTCAATAAAGCATCTTCTATTTGATTTTCACATTAAATCAAAGAACAAATACTTTTCCACATTAAGCTCTCACATCTCTGCATTTTCAACAGATTTGGTGCACACATCAGTACACTTTAGTTAAAAATTAAATTTTTAACGTTTTAACTTTTTCGGTGTACAATTAAAACACTAATGTTAATCTAAATAAAAATAAAAATTTAGGATAACACCCACATGTACCAGTTTGTTGATTTTTACAGACTCAAAACAAATATGGATAAACACGCAGATGACGTCGTACCATCCTCATCCTTGAAGGATGCTGAAGGTGAGCAAACTCCAGCGCAGGACGAGGAGAACATCCCAGAGCAGGAGGAGTCAGACTCTGATTCAGAAGGCACAGATTGTGTTGATAATGCCTTAAAACTGCTTACAAAACCCCTCGCAAAGTATGGTGATGAGGTAGCAGCAATGGACATCTTGACTCTGGACACAGAGTTAGAAAGTCTAGCAACAGGTATAAATAAAAAAGATGGTAAAAAGCTAAACGCTGAACGTCTAGCCAAATTGGCCCTTCTGCTGAAGGCCAGACTGGACCATGAAATGAAAAGGAGCGGGGACCTTGATGTGGAACTGGATGATGAAAAAGATAAACACAAAGATACCACTTTAAAATTTGTATCGTACAAAGAAACGACAAATACAGATATTGAATGTTTAAAAACTGATATACAGTCGCAAGCAAAAACATATGAAGAAAGCATTCGTTCCAGAGAACAGAAGTATGTGGAGTCTGAAAGTGAGAATGAAAAATTACAACAACAGGTACAGACGCTGTCTAAAACACTAAAAGACAGCATGGGACAAAGAGAAGAAGCTCACAACCTGTGCACGAGGTTGAAAGTTGAGTATGATAAATTACAAGAACAAATAAAAGGGAGCACTCAATTCGAGGAACACAAAAATCTCAGTGAACAGTGTACAACGTTGCAAACTGAAATTGAATGTTTACGCAGAGAATTGAATGTAAGTAAGGCAGAACTGACCTTAACTAAAGAAAACCTTTTTAAAGAAAGGGAAAGGTGGGTGGATGTTGTGGCAAAGCAGCCTCGAGGCTTCCCACCCTCACCCCCACCACCTCCACCCGGTGATGCAGAACAGCTCATCGTACCTGTTAAGACCCGTCAGTCGGAACAGGGATATGCGCACTCAACAACAACACCTGCACCGGGATCACAGGTAAATGGGAATAACAATGGGAATAACAATGGTCCTCAACTTTCTATTCCAATACCTGAAATCCAAAAGCTTTCAAGATACATTCAACACTTTGATCCAGGCCCGTTGGGTTCCATCCACACTAAGGCCTACCTAGATTCCCTTGACTTCCAACTGAGTAATTTTCCAAATGCTACTGCTGATGACAAAATTGCGCTGATCAGACTCACCGCAGACTGGAACGTGTATGCCTTCATTGTTCGCCAACCAGACGCCATAAAAAAAGATTACAATCTTTTGCGTGATACTCTTATACAAGAGTTCACTCCCAACATGGGACCTGGTGGCTATCCAGATGCCGAGAAGGTCGTGCAAGGAAAAAATGAACATCCACAGGCGTATTACCAGAGAATGTTCCAGGCTTTCTTTGGTAATCGCAATGATCCGGGCATGGAGGACGAGGTAGGTTTTAAATACCTTTTCGGTAAAAATCTCCACCCTGATATAAAACTGTCAGTACAAGTGATGGCTAACTTTAGAGTGAAAACCATCAAGGAAATGAAAGAGTGTGCCATAAATGTTTTTGAGGCCCACGCGGAATGCAGAGCACCCGTAGAGGTGTTCACAAGTGCAAAGGCCGAATCCCAATCGCTGGAGCTGGAAGGGACGCGAGCATCAGCTCCCTATCCTATAAAAGGCGAGAAGAAACAGATCTTTCAGCCTGACAAACCACAAAATGAAGGTGCCCGCTGGAAAAAGAACCCAAAGTGGTTCAAGCCGAACACAGAGGGTGAACACAAGGATCAAAAGGGGGGTGCACGTCCAAAGAATAAAGATTATGGGTACAGAGGTAACCCATATAACCAAGGGTGGTCCCAACAGGTACCCCCGAACCAAGGGTGGTCCCAGAGGGGACCCCCGAAACCAGGGTGGTCCCGGAAGGGACCCTCGAGCCGTGGACCTGCTCCTCCTGCTCCACAGACGGATCAATCTGAGATCAGAAAACAATCTCAAAAGTCCCAGAAAAAGGGCCCTAAACCTATGAATGCAGAAGATTCAGAGATACTACGTCTGATGGTAGAAAATTTCAAAAAAACAAACAAGGATAACCAGCCTGGGGCAATGTGCAGCACTGTCGTTGACAAACACTCCGAGCAGACAGATAACAACATTGTCACAGACGCAAACAGCCACCCTGACATCGTCGTTACAGATTACGAGAGCCCCTCATCAGAAAATGGGAAAAACTCAAACGCCAGCGACTGTGGCCTGTCGCAGACCGGGCATTCGGACTGAACAGCAGCTGCTTCTGAGCTGTTGGGTCAGATGATACGAAATGACACAGTAAAAGGTGAACGTCAAAAGAGACGTTGGCCTGAACCCAAGAGGTTTCTGTGTAACCTTATACAAAGGGGGGTGGCTAAGAAAGCTTACCTGCCCATCACACTGGAAGGTGTCCTTGAGCGTGATGCCCTCCTGGATGGCAGTTCTGATATAACTATTATGTCGGCCAAGCTGTTCGAGGAGCTGAGGACCGTCGCTAACCGTGTTGACAGGCAAATACCCTTTGAGAAATGTGCTATTGAGCTGCAGGGTCTCGCAGAGACGAGAACAACCCTAACAGCTATAGCTATGGTTCACATGCAGATTGGCAAAATGACACTACGCCACCCAGTGTTTGTGTCTAAACTTGACTCATTCCCATGTTTGGTTGGCCAAGATTTTATAAATCGCTTCAATGCGATTATAGATTATGGTCAACAGACAATGTGGGCAACAGTGAGTAAACCCCTGCCAATAAAAGTGTCTCCTAGTTGTGACACAGACTGCCTGACCGCAGGTACCGCAGAGGACACAAGGGACTGCTCATCCGAGGATGAGAGCCCGGTAAGTGAACCTTCAACTACAGGTGAGACAGAAGAGACTCAACAGTTGGACCAGACTCTGGCCCAACAAGAGAACCTCCTCTGTGAGCTGACACATTCGGCACTCCCTGACCACTGCCTACCACAGGTAGTGAAAGGTGTGGAGATCCACGGACCCCACACCGATGACGCTGTACTGTCCTCTGAGACAGGTAATTCGGCAATCAGCCAGGCTTTCAATGAAACCTTGGTTCAAGAGCATTTGAGTCCAGAGAATGACAGTCAACCAGACGCTGACAGTCACTTTCGAGAACCCCTCATCAAACAAGGGGGGGCAAACTCACACAACAACGACAGTGACCCATCGCAGACTGACAAATCAGACACGCCTGCGACTGCACTGACGTTTGAGTCGCACCTAAATTACACGGAAAGAGGTAAACGTAAGAAGATACGTTGGCCGAAACCTATAAGGTTCCTGTGTACCGTCTACTCTCAGTTGCGCGAACAGCTTAAACTAAACAATGGCATTAGTGCATTAACAGAGTACCCGAGTTTTCGACAACTCGAGTGCTTTGACTTCTATCGAGGCTTTTTTGTCCACCTCGGGTAGCCGTAGTGACGTCACATTTCACATTTCACAGCGCGCGGGGCAGCTTTTAGCTTTTAGTAGACGCTACAAAATGGATTCCTGTGTGCGCACGGATGTTAATGGAGCAGGCCGTCTTGTCAAAAAGGTAAAACAGTTTATAATTTTATAAAATGCGCTACTTCGTGTTGACTTTCTTTGTAGTAGATTGTGACAGCAGAGGGCAGTGTTGCAATGCAGGTCCCATATTATAACACGGCCGAAACGGCTTCCTGTCTCTCGTTTCACAAACAAAAAAAAACAAATATTCATCTCTCTAGAGCTACCAAAAACCTATAAACACAATCTCTAAAAGTAAACCTAAATTGCACAGCTGCAGGCGGTGGTACGGTGTGGCTGTGGCCCCATTTGTTTTTTAAGTTTCGGTTTTCAGCGCATTACTTTCACTTTTAAAATTAATAATAATAACTAATAGTTTTGTTTTTCCTGTGACTTATCTGCAGTATGATACATGATAGGAGCATAATAAATGCTCCCAATGTTTTGTTGGTCTTTTTTTTCTTTTTGTAAAGACGTTTTTAGGCATTTATATTTATTTATTTATTTTGCATCGTAAGACACTGTGACGTCATCGGCTACTCGAGCGTCGTTCGAGTTTTTTTATGTTAATGTCGAGGTTAAAAATTATGTACTCGTTCAACCCCTAAATGGCATCCTAACGTGTGCCCATGGACGGACGTCCTCACCTATGTTCGTGGTCCCCCATGACCAAAGGGGGGTGATGTTAGGCCAAAGACAAAGATTTGAATGTACACCTCAGAAACACTTTTGCTTTCGCCCAGAAAAACCTGGAAAGATCCGCTGAAGGACGCAAGGCGTACTATGACCAGAAGGCCTCTCACAATGAACTCCAAGTGGGAGACAGAGTCTGGTACTATACGTTCGCCCCAGCAACCGGGAAAGGAGGGTCCGAGACCGGAACTCTCGCCCGCAAACTAATGCCCAGGTGGACTGGACCTCATCTGATAACAGACAAAGTGTCCTCAGTCGTCTACGAAATCAAAATCAGCAAAGGCCGCAAAGAGCCAATTGCTAAATGGGTACATCGAAATCAGATCAAACCTTACAAGGCGTTCAATGACTCCACAAAAGACAAAGATCTCACAAACTCACCGACTTCATGGGATAATAAGGTCGTCCAAACACAAGTTAGTAAATAAACTAATCAGGTTTAAACTACCATATTTTCCACCCTATAAGTCGCATTGTCCAATTTGAACTTAGAAACGCTAAGCCTAAAACCCACAACAAAAAACTAACCTTAACAACCGTTTAAATCCACGAGATTTAATTTGACCTCGGTCATAAAGTTGAGACCTGTTTTTCTTGTGTGTTGCACTTTGGAATCTGACGACAAGAGTGTGTCGAAGCAGTGAAACGTTGTTTCCTTGTTGTTTAGTCATTACTGTTGTCATTAGTTGAGATATTGTTTGGTTCTGAACACTCCCAGCCAAAAAGGTTTTGTATTAACATTGGTTAATGAATGATATGGATTTAACTATGCCAACATGCAGTTCGTTTTGTTAAATCTCAATCGTCGAAGAGTCAATGTAGTTTAAAGCTACTCAAGGTACCATAAACTACACTGGTCTCACAATTTCTAAATTGAACCGATTCGATCGTTTCTATTCTAGATTGTCTATTCATTTTGATGAGTCTCGCCATAGACTTCAAAATTTATTAGGAATACCAAATCTTGCGTCGTTCGTCTAAAAGACAACAGACATTTAGATCAAACTATATTTCATTTTTATTTTAGTTTAACCTAAACTAAGTAATGAATGGAGGAATAGTTTGGAATTAGAGGCCTTCGTTACAGAAGCCCTCCAAAATTTTATAGGTACAAATCCCTATATCTAATTTTACAGAATTGATCCACCCCTTAATTGGTAATTGTAGCTGATCTAAACCATGATAGCTTACATACCAGGTGCATATAGGTAAGGGCCTAATGTAAAATCCCAATCATAAGCCCACCTTAAAAAACCACATAATTGCATGACACATAGAACCAGAGTGGCACTGACTGGAAACCAACCAGCCAACAACCTTCGATGTGGGGACCTGCAGCTCCAACGCTTGGTCTTCAACCTTCATCCAAGGGTCGCCTCCTCTGCGTCAATCGAGGGATCCCCTCTACATGCTGATTATGAAAACAATTGTTGCTGATGAATCACCAACTCTAATCGTTGTGGAATTACTGCTGTGGAATTACCGCTGTGGATTATAAGACTTTGTTTTCCAAAGGATCACAGACTTTGTTTTCCAAGAGTTAACAGACTCAGTTTTCCAAGGGATTAAAAGCTTTTCGCAATGGGATTACCTCCGAACAGTATGGAATTTCCAAAAACTTTATGGGATTATAATTTTTGATTTTTCTTTTCCACTTGCTGGATTACTTCAAGATCAGAGACAGTTCAAGGTTTCCTTTCGTGTTGGACCCCATCCCCAAGGACTGGCGATGGCTTCCAAAAGGGGGGAGATGTAGTGGGCATGACCGTGTCCACTTTGATACACCTGTGTACTTTTGAACTGTTCCAGAGATGACCTTTACTGACCTCTCAGTAAAGCAAGACATTTACCACAAAATCATTCCATTAGCTGTAATCTGAGAACATAGTCACCAAAAGAGACTATTTCTATCTTTGATTTTAGGCTGATGTGATCAAAAGAATAACTTTTGTCATTTTCATGATGTGTGCTTTTAAGCTGTGTTATTCTGTAAGAGTTAAACGGTGTTCACTGCTGTGTTAAAGTTGAAGTCTCGGGTCAGAGAGACCAGACGGTTTTGTTTAGAAAGTCAGAAGACAGTTAATCCGTTGTTTCTCATGAAAAGGGCTCCAGCTTGCTCTGTCTTTTCCTAAACAAATCTCCCTCTGCTCTGGCTGTAACCTTGGGTCGTGATAACAAAAGTGAACTGCTCGACTGGTCCGTGGACCAATGAAAAAGACACAAGTCTCATCTCTCATCTCAAGATCTTTTTAAGTTCTAAGTTTTGCTGAAACGCTAGAGAGTTTCTGGGAACTTCAAGACATGAAGACGTCCCAAAGAGCTGAATGAATGCCTGTCACCCGCCAAGGACAGTCATTCAGCTAAGGATTGTATAACATGCTGTTATGAATCCACTTCGAACGAGCGTAAGCTCAAAACTTTGTTTATTCCTTCCTGGAATAAGCTTATCTTGAAGTCAGAGGCCAGGAGCTGACATATTTTCTGATGACCAAGCGGAACCCAGGAGACGTTGAAAACGTAAACGAATGACCAGTTCGGACGAACTGGGCCTGAAGGACTGTGCATCTTACAGGCTGGTGTCATCTCTTTATCAGACTCGTCGTCGAAAGGTAAAGAGCTGTTTACAAACGTACCTGGATTTTAGCAGAAATCTGATGAGAAGTGTCACTTTGGTAACATGCTCAAGATAATTTCCTTTAAACCATCTCTCCATCTTCCTCCTATCCTTTCCCTCAATTCTAAGCTGGAAACTATTTAAGCTAAAGAGCCCTCAGACTAAATATGTTTAACATCCAGTATTGAAGTCTGTTGTGTTAAATTTAAGTGTGCTGACGTATTAAATTGAAAGAAAGTGAAATCATGTCAATCAAGTGTAATGGTGTTAATTTAGTTGATTTATTTTAAATAAATGGTAGTGTTGCCTGGCATACCAAACTAAGTTAACTTGTCCATTGTCACTCTATGGCTTTATTTATTTATCCATCATAGAGATCACAGAAATATTGGGTAAACTGAAAAAGAAAAGAATCTGTGAAATTACTATTCAATCTGAATAAGTAAATTAATTAAGGATAAAGAGGTCAGCTTAATACTGACCCCTGTTAAAATCCTTTAGTTACATCTGGGTGGCACTATATGTGTTTAAAGACACAATATAGGGTCTCCCTCATGTTTACTTCATTGGCATACCAGTTATTTTTTTCCCAATGAATCTCTCCTTGCCTGAAGGGTCTGCATCTCCTTTGGAATGCAGCTGAAAACAATTGTCATCGCTCCATCTTTTGAAGATGTACTTCAAGATGGAAGCCATCTAACCATGAATGCCCTGCCATATAGCCTGGTTAAAATCAGACCCTTGTCCTTCACGTCGCTTCGCACTAGGGTCTGGGACTTCTCCCATAGACAAGGATTTCTCCTGTAGATTTTTGACCGGACCAATCAGAGAAAAGAAGGTGGAGTTTTGAACGACGTCGACTGACGTTCTCAGTTAAAATGGCTGCCGCCACTAAGGAATTTTCAAGAAAACAAGGTAAAAACTATTATTTCTTTGCTGAGAAAAAATATATTTCTTAGCTG
>JBBPBX010018278.1:28178-45808 GCA_038048925.1 Garcialebias charrua | reverse complement strand
TGTTTTACCAGATCATGTTAATCTAAGTTTCTTGATTAACTTTGATTTTTACAAGACAATTAAATGATTATCGGATAAAAACACTGGCACTAAAAAACCTGGCACATATCCTTATATTAAACGTGCAATGAGTTGTGTGTTTTGCTTTCATATGACATTTTTTTTATTTACCATTGGTAAAAATCTATTATTTTTTTCCCGATTGCCATTTGATTGTTTAAATAAATGTATGCATGATTCGTTTAGGAAACAGTAATTGTATTTTTGTACCTGCAGCTTTAAATTTGTAAGACGTTTTGAAATGCTTTCTTTCATTAAAGGCTTGCACTAAGTTTTGTTGCTGGGTTGTTCTGTATGTTCTTACGGAAGCGTATTCCGTATGTTCTAATCTAAAATGTTCAATAAAAAAAAAAAACCTAAGTTTTGTCGCTGCTTTATGTCGTCATTGACTGTGACTGTCGTCGCTCGTGAATTGACGAGAGGAACGTGTTCCGCCATAATGATAATAAACCGTGAACACAAAGCTACAAAAGGCAGATGAAGTCGCTCCCGTGAAACTGGTTTCGGTGGGCTGATAGTCGCCGAACAACAACCAAGTCGGGACTCGTATCAGTGGATTCAAATCTCAATATACTTGAGAAAACCAAGCAGGAACTGAGGAAAAACGAGGTAAAGTTAGCATTGTGGCTAACTAGCCAGGCTTACCTGTGGTATTTCTAGCTACTTTTACAGTCCTGTGTTGCATGTGCCGGCAAGTTTTAGTGGATCAAAAATGATTTAAATCTCACGTAATGAGCTGTATGTGTCTTGCTATCCTGGACCTAATGTAAACTGATGCAGCGGAACTCAGAGGTGGCGACTTTGAGTGTATGTTAGCGGCACAAAAGGGCTAGCTTCTTGTTTAGCCACCTTAGGCTAGCTAAACAAACATCGCAACAGGCAGAATCCAGCTGTGAGCGGAGTTTCCTGCTGCACTTTTAATGGCTAAAACCTTAAGTAACTGTTGTGAAAATGTCACAAAATTATTACGTGCCACGCTACTGCCGAATAAAACGAGATATGCAAAAATTTATTTTAGGCAACACGCTAACTTTAGCGTAACTTTGACGGTTGTGTTCCCCTGAGAGAGAGCGGTCGCACCTGCAGCGTTGATGGAGCAATCATCTGCTCCTCAGAGCTATAGCTGGTCCAAAGACGAGTGTTTTTATATTCATAACCAAATCACGATATTTACGCACTTAAAAAAGTTTTAGTTCCAAATCCTTATAAGACAACGTTTTAAATGTGATGGGGGAAGTTGAGCACAGAGCATTGATTGAGAAGAGAGGTAAACAAATAATTCCCCAACAGAAGCAGTACGAGAGGAGAGTACAGGCAAGAAGTGCTGAAACTTGAATAATTCTGACCATTATTTATTGATGAGACGTGTTTAGCTCTGGTCCCATAGAAACACGAAGAAATGCATAGAAAGAAAATAAGAATACAAAATGACATTCTAAAAGAATAAAGTTGAGAACACCTGTTCACCGTGTAATTGTTGGTCATGGATTTTATTTGGTGCTTAGCAATTGGCCAAAAGTGTGGCTTGAGATTGTCTTTGTAGGCCCTAATGATATTTTTTGCAAATTATAAATTTGAGTAGCTCTATCTCAGAAATAGAGGAGGTCCTGCCTTGAGACCAGAAATCATATTCTTAGCTCTATTCTAACAAGGTTAAGTCAGGTCCTCTGGACGGATTCTGCTTTGTTGAAACATTTGTCTTTTATCCAAAAGACTTTCAATGATGTGCACATCTTCATCCCTTAAAGAATGGCCAATGGCCTGCAGATGAGTGTAAATCACAGAGTTCTGGCCTAATGATATTGCTCTTCTGTGCTGGCTGTTTAGTTTCCTTGATGTATGTATAACTGATCACAACCTTCCTGGCACTGAACAGTGTACACAGTATGTGTTTGGACTGGATCTTTAGGGTGGACCTGTCTTTGCCATAATGTATTTTAGGGTTTAAAAGCCACTGGGACGTCATGTTTAGGAAATAAAGGTCAGCTTCTCCCGCAACATACTGTATGACCACTGGTCTGTGTCTGGGTTCCTCCTTTTCACCTGATGGCTGGCTGCAGTCCAGTTTGGGTTTCTTCTCTGCTTTCAGGAAGGCCCATTTAGGATATCCACATCCAGGGCCTGTCTTGAGTTTGTAGGGATGTTGAATTTCATGTATTAGAACGTTAATATACCATTGTCACCATTTCATTTTTACACAATCATTTTTTTTTAACTTAAAATCATATTTTAAGCAAAGTATTTTATGAAAAGTTAAAATTGATTGATTGTATTTATTTACTTACCTCAGTTCTGGACTCAGCCCCCCAAAAACCTCAATATCGTTTGAGCTCTTTTAGGTTTTACTTGAAACAGCTGATAATGCTTAGACACAATTTATTGTTCCAGCAAAGACTCAACAGTAAAGATTACATTTGTAATATATGTTTGGTATTTGTTGTCATGACAGCTTGTGCCATGGCGTCAGCATCTGCCACTGTGGACTCGAAGGCAGAACTGACCACTCTGTTGGAACAGTGGGAGAAGGAGCAAGACAGCAGCACAGTGGAGCTGGTGAACATTCTCACCAAGTATGTAGACATGCTTTTAGTTTGTGATGTGCTGTAATACAGTTAGGGGCAGATAAGAATGCTTTTACAGCGGGTGAAATGTGTTAATGTACTGTAACTTTCAGAATATCTGAGCTTGTTGAAAAGGAGACAGAGGAGTACCACAAAGCTGACCCTGACCCTTTTGATGATCGACATCCTGGTATGGAAACCAGGAAAACCAGTTTGCACAAATCTATCAAGATGATATTAAGATTTTTTTTAAAATTTGCCTGTCTTGACATTTCTCTCTTGGTCACCAGGGAGAGCTGATCCAGAATGTGTGTTAGGGCAACTCCTGAAGATCCTGTTCAAAAACGATGATTTCATGAACACAGTATGGACAAATTTAAGGCATTTATTTTTAAAATAATTACCAGCTTTTAAAGTATGGTCAAATAGAATGAAAAAAATTCTTTCATTTCTAGTTGGTGAACAGCTATGTGATGACCAGCAGAGAGTTTTCTTTAAATGCAGCAGCTTGCCGCTTGTTGCAGAACATCATGCCAGGACTGGAGACGGCTGTGGTTTTTCAAGAAAAGGTAGGCTTTCTGTTCATGATGTGTTTCTACTGTTCAGCTTGATGTTTTTAATACAATCTTACCATAACAGCAGTTTTATTATTATTATTATTATTATTATTATTATTAATAATATTATTACAGTATTATTATTACTACAAATCAACTGATATTAAAGTAGGTGGAGATGGAAGTAACCATCCATCCATTATCTTTTACCCGCTTCTTCCATTTTGGGTCACTGGTCGCCGGTGCCCATGTCCAGCAATCACTGTGCGAGGGGTGGGGTACACCCTGGACGGGTCACCAGTCCATCACAGGGACACAGAGACAAACGAGACAAACAACCATTCACTTTCTCACTCACACCTAGAGACAATTTAGAGTTACCAATCAGTCTAACATGCATGTTTTTGGTCTGTGAGGGGAAACTGGAGTACACAGAGAAAACCCACGCATGCATGGAGAGAACATGCACACTCCACCCAGAAAGTCCCCAGGACAAGCATTTGAACTGGCAACCTTCTCGTTGAGAGGCAGCAGCTCTACCAGTTGTGCCACCGTGTTGCCCGGAAGTAACCAAATAATTGGAATAGTTTTCTAAATTGTTACCACAACGTTATTATTTAAAACACATCGACATACAGAAAACAAATGGCATTCCTAAAAGCTTTTACTGCTCGTGTGACTACAGTCCACCCACCAAGTTAGTTACACTTTTATATAGGGCTGGGCGATATGGACCAAAATTAATATTTCGATATTTTAAGATGAATGGCGATATACAATACAGGTAGTCCTCGACTTACGAATTAGTTCCGGACCTACGGGCCGTTCGTATGTCGAAAATGACGTAAGTTGGATCACATACAAAAAAATTATATATATATATATATTTTTATAAATAAATACCAAGCACTTAGCCTATCCTAACACAGTTTTTAAAGATGAAGGAGTGAGTTGAATTGTCTCCCTTTCACATAAAGTGAAAGTGAAAGTAGCTCCCTTTATGTGAATGGAGCCTGCTGGGGAGGAGGGAGACAATTCAACTCACTCCTTAACTGTGTTAGGATAGGCTAAGTGCTTGGTGACTGTAAAGTACAGTACTGTACATTTATTAATTAATGAAATAAATAAATAATTTATAAAAAATAAAAATAAACTTTTTTTTAATGAGATGCGTGACGTAAGTCCGAAACGTCGTAAGTCGAGGACTACCTGTATATATCTTGATTTTTTTTCTTTTTTCCCATAAAGTAATAACAAAAATATATTTCTGAGTCAAAGCTTTGTCCCAGTTGTCACACAGGCACATTTACTAACGGCTGTAACTCTACAAAATAAATATTTACGTATATTAATTTATTTTTTAGAAATTTATTTACATATATTAAATAATGATCCTCTTTAGCTGCGCCACCTTCACGTGTGTGAACTGCAGCTACAGCTCTTGACTCTTTTCAGCCTCGTTCTCTGAGACAAACCACCGGTCAAAACTCGTTTAGCCGTGCTGTGCCTTGTGAGAGGAACAGTGAGAGGTGGCGCAACATTAATAAAGCAGCAGTTTAATGTATCGCTAAAGACACAGTCCCAAGCTGCTAACAAGACGGCTAACGCTTTAGCTGAGACTGGGACCGCGTCTTTACCGTGTCTTATAACTTATAGCGCTCTTTTAAATGGTGAAAAAGATTCGTAGTGCTGACCTTTTGTTGGGACTTGTTTTTGGCATTGTCTACAGAAAACCTTTTTCTGCTGCTCATCTGACAATTTAAATCCAAACCATCTCCAATTAACAGCCATTGTTTTTGCATTTTGAGCATTTTTTTGTTTGTTTTGCTGTCTGTTTTATTTATTTTTTAATTTAAATTAAGTCAAATCTCAAATATAGTCCTTAGCATTTTGATTGATTGATTGACGACAGAATGAATTGATCATCTTGTGATTATTTCATCGTCACTCTTGCATCTGCTCTTTTCAGGAGGGTATAGTTGAAAGGCTGTTCAAATGGGCTCAGGAGGCTGAACAGCCTCTGAGAATCTATGCCACCGGCTTGTTGGCGGGCGCCATGGAGAACCAAGACATTGCTGCCAACTACAGAGAGGAGAACTCTGTTTTGGTCAGTAGGGGATCCTTCACTCCTTTTATAGGAATTTGCATTAATAAAATCTGCAAAAGTCAATAGTTTAAGACAAACTTATTCAACAACTGATGACATTTTTAGTCCACAGGTGTTCTTTAGTAGTAAATGTTGTGGAGCATTAATTGTTAGTTTTTTCTGTGCGTTACTGTCACAGGTGCCTTTGATGCTTCATCGGATGCGTGAGCTTCAGAATAAGGATGCTGAGAACAGAAGGGAAACCAAATGGTTCAGCCCCAGGAAGATTCTAAGCGAGCCTTTGTTGCGTTTAGATGAGGAGACTGTTGACGGAGGCTTTGAAGACAAGCCTTTCACACCCACTAGAAACGGAGCAGAAAAGGATGCAATGGGGCCACAAGACGACGCTGAAGTTCACTTCTCATCCATGGAACCTGAAAACGAGCTTTCGTTTCGCTTCAACTCCCCTGACAAGACGAGCAGCCGCTCCAACTCGGTTGTTAAAACCATGATGAAGCCCATGTCTGCTCCCGGCTCTCTGATTCCCCCAGGCCTATCTGACGGCAGCAGCTACTTAAAACGGAGGGCAGAGAGGGAGAGTACCCGGACCTCGAAACAGAAGCTGAATTTCTCTTTGCCCGAGCCAGAGAGGAACTTCAGTGAGCTTTCCAACAGCAGCTGGTCAGAGATGAGCCCCTGGGTGATTGGCAACAATTATCATCTGTACCCTTTGACCCCAGAGGTCGAGCAGAGGCTCATCCTGCAGTATCTCACCCCTCTGGGGGAGTATCAGGAGGTTGGTCTCTTTTTAATCAGCCAATAAAGCACCTGACCAATTGATAAACAAAATATTGAAGCTGCAGCTGCTGTTATCAGAGTCAGAGAGTCTTTATTGTCATTTGCACCGCATGTGGTACATGTGATGAAATGAGATTATGTACACAGGGTCCCAGTTACATCCAACAACAAAATGTAAGAGAAAAACAGTAATAACATCTAGGATATGAACTAAGAAAAACATCCAACTAGAAATACACTAAGCCCAAGAGTAATAGAAAAACTTCATTACAAACAGCAGCATGAACATTCATTCATTCATTCATTCATTCATTCAACCTTTATTTATACAACATGAGTCTGTATGAGCAGATGGTCACAGATGAACACAGCAACAAGAAAACACATCAGCATAGGAAGTGGAAGTGTCAGTACTACATGTCCCCCACAACAAGTAAATGTCCCTTAAATAAATGTTTTCTATGATTTAAAAAGCAATACAGTCACAATTTTGAATCAACATTTTAGTAAGAGGCAGTATAAATGAGTAATTTGATAAGTAATTAGGCGAAAATAGGCATTGACATGCTGAAAAACAGTAACATCTTACTGACATGTTGTGACACATGCCAGGAACACTGTGGCATGCCACCGGAAGTGTCAGTACTACATGCCGGTGCCACAATACAGTCACAATTTTGAATCAATATTTTAGTAAGAGGCAGTATAAAACAAGTAAATGTCCCTTAAATAAATGTTTTGTATGATTTAAAAAGCACAACAGTCACATTTTTGAATCAATATTTTAGTAAGAGGCAGTATAAAACAAGTAAATGTCCCTTAAATAAATGTTTTGTATGATTTAAAAAGCAATACAGTCACATTTTTGAATCAATATTTTAGTAAGAGGCAGTATAAAACAAGTAAATGTCTCTTAAATAAATGTTTTGTATGATTTAAAAAGCAAAACAGTCACATTTTTGAATCAATATTTTAGTAAGAGGCAGTATAAAACAAGTAAATGTCCCTTAAATAAATGTTTTGTATTATTTAAAAAGCAAAACAGTCACATTTTTGAATCAATATTTTAGTAAGAGACAGTCTAAAACAAGTAAATGTTCCTTAAATAAATGTTTTGTATGATTTAAAAAGCAATACAGTCACAATTTTGAATCAATATTTTAGTAAGAGGCAGTATAAATGAGTAATTTGATGAGTAATTAGGCGAGGCTATGACATGCTGAAAACACTGACATGTCAGTTAAAATAGGCATTGACATGCTGAAAACACTGACATGTCAGTTAAAATAGGCATTGACATGCTGAAAACACTGCCATCTTGTGGCACATGTCACAAAAACTGTGGCACATGTCACAAAAACTGTGGCACATGTCACAAAAACTGTGGCACATGTCACAAAAACTGTGGCACATGTCACAAAAACTGGCACATGTCACAAAAACTGTGGCACATGTCACAAAAACTGGCACATGTCACAAAAACTGTGGCACATGTCACAAAAACTGGCACATGTCACAAAAACTGTGGCACATGTCACAAAAACTGTGGCACATGTCACAAAAACTGGCACATGTCACAAAAACTGGCACATGTCACAAAAACTGTGGCACATGTCACAAAAACTGTGGCACATGTCACAAAAACTGTGGCACATCACATGTCACAAAAACTGTGGCATGTCACAGGAAGTGTCAGTACGACATGCCAGTGCCACAAATTGAGCTCGGCCTTGCTGGTTTTTTCTCTCCCAACATGGATGCAGCCTTGTTGTTCAAGCTTGTGTGATTTTCTCTCCTCGCAAGTACCTTTATGCAATGTCTAACCGTAAGATCTGACCAGTGCTGGGCAGCGCTAATCCAAAAATTAGTTCCGCTATTTCTAAAGCACTTATTAATTTATTTAGGTCCGCAATTTCAAAAGCGCTTATGTATTAGCAATGCTAGCGGAAGCTAATGCTAACATGACGCTAACGTGCAAATGGCGAACAACTTTTTTTAATCCAGCAGATTTGACCATTTCGTGAAACGGTCAAGCTCAGAAAAACCTTGTGCTATAAAGTCAGCTAAGAAATATATTTTTCTCAGCAAAGAAATAATTGTTTTTACCGTGTTTTCTTGGAAAGTCCTTAGCTTCTGTGGCCGCCGCCATTTTGAAGAGGGCAAATGGCGAACTACTTTTTTAAATCCAACAGATTTGAACATTTCGTGAAACGGTTAAGCTCAGAAAAACCTTGTGTTATAAAGTCAGCTACGAAATATATTTTTTCTCAGCAAAGAAATAATCGTTTTTACCGTGTTTTCTTGGAAAGTCCTTAGCTTCTGTGGCCGCTGCCATTTTGAAGAGGGCAAATGGCAAACTACTTTTTTAAATCTAGACGCGTCGCGTAGGCCGCTGAGAAACATCCATAAGTTCACCCTCCATGTTAAAAACTCTTTGTCTGACTCTTCGAAAACAAGCAATAAGGCTGCAGAGTAACACACTGGCTGCTAACTGCTATAGAGAGAGCGCTCTCTCTAGCCAAGAGACTGAAGGCTCGGTTATAGTCGCGCTTTGGTCCGCAAGCTGGAGCGCGCGCTCAGCGCGCGCACTGAGCCGTGCGGCTTCATGCGTTTACAGTGTCGCACGGGGCGCATGGCAAAGTGCTGTTCTTTTATGGACCAGCAGGTGGCAGTACCCTCTAAAACCTGTGCATATGTTGCAAGAAAGGGTGTAGAAGAAGAAATCTACCATAGAAGAAGAACTGTTTGAAATCACACAATAACAAAAAATGGCTTTCCATTCGCGTGCTGAACTGTTGTCTTTATTAGAGCAAATCATAATAGAACAACAGTTATTGTGTCTTGCGGTTTTAATGCATGGAGCGGAGGAGGAAGCGATCATGTGACTTTTGGCAAAAAAAAAGAAAAGTCCAGATGAAGAAGGGGAATTTAATACTTTTTTGTCACATACAAAACATTCCTCCATGCGTCGCGACGCCGTCTCCACGACCACAGTGGCGCAGACAGCTGCAGGCTCCGGCGTGAAGAGTGTGAAGGCTGTCGTGTCGGGTGAGGACCCCACCCGACCTGTCAATCAAAGTAGCGCCCACGGCGCACGCACTAGCCTTGCGGAGTTTCAAAAAATCAGAGGTGCACGACACGCACCAAACCGACGCGCGGGGCCTACGCGCAGGGGCGGGGACGGTGATATTGCGTCACTTTTGGCGCGCGCACCCTCGCGCCCTATGCGACACGTCAACCATAAACCAGGCTTGAGGGGGGACGCTTTTTTGTCACGGACCACATCCGGCGCTGACAGGATATGGTCTGTTAGCAGTCGTCCGGTTGATTTAAGAGCCCGTAAATAAGTTTTTTCGTTTTTACTGATAGATAATTAGTTATTAGCGGTACTGCATTTTAAATAAAAATAGCGCAAATCCGCTTATGAATTATAAAAGTTAGTCAATCCGCTATAACGCTGACAAATTGTTTAGGTCCGCTATAAGCGGATTAGCGCTTTAGCGCTCCCTCGCGGTCTGACGCCCACCTTTGGATCTGACTGTGTCCTTATTTACGATTTTTAAAAACATAATCACAACCACGAGAAAAACACTAGGCTCTAATGAACTTATTTAGTTTTAAAGTATTTTTTTTTCTTCTGTTTTCATCCATAACAGTGAACCCAGAAATACTGATTTGAATACAGCTGGGAATCCAACTTTAAATAGACATGAAGTATTTGTGAGAGCAAGCCCAAAATAAATTTACAAGAAAATACAGTAATTAAAAAAATAGTTACAGTTTTTAGTACTTGAACGAAGTTTACAGTATTTTAGTCAATTCCAGGGAGAATCTGAGGTCTTTACCGTCATCCTGTATTTTACGCTTCGCTTTTACAGTAGTTTGATCTCTTTGAGGACCTGTAATTTCACTGACGCATGACCACGTGATCAGAAAGGGTTATATATAGAGGTGACGTTTCTGTTTTTGTCCAAAAAAAAAAAATGAACATGGCGTCCACCAGTCGGTACGTAGCCGCTTTAGCGAACTATTAAAGCCTCTTCGTATTTCAGTAATGTTTTAGATAATGTTTTATGTAAAATACTATATATATTCACCTTTATTTACTTTGAGTACAGCTCCGTGCTGCTGGTGAAATGTTCTTCTGTGTGTTCGGTGACAGCAGTTAGCTCGCACTGGCTAACGTTAGAACAGATACTGCTAGAAGTCTCGGTTTGTTTGTGTCGCCGCTCCGCTCAGCTTTGTGCGTCCCAGTTTGGAGTTGTTTTGTCGCTCTTGGGTAGGAATTATAGTTTATTAAATGTTGGACTCGAACTAAGTTGTAGTCCGGCAGCGGCTGTAACCAGCCGTCTCTGAGCAGCTCTGGCTCAGGCAAGTTTTGCCATGTTTGGACAGAAATATCTATTAAAGGTTTTAGTAGAGTTTCGCAGCTCTTTTTTCGTGAGGATGGATAATAAGCAAGACCACTTTGAGATCTTTTTAAGCAGTTGTTGCTGTCTATTGTTGCATTAACAATGGTTCTCACTCAACATATTTCCTCCAACCAGTGTTGCCAGATAGAGTCGAGGTTTTCGAGCCCCAAAAAATCTGTTAAAACCAAAACCCGCCCAATCAATATATTGTTATATTTACTGTTTGAACATGAACGCACACATTTCAGGATCTGGAATATAAACGCAGATTAAATGTTAAATATGAATATTTCGATATTTATCACCACAGTAATAGTGTTACACACATTAGTACTGTAGTTGTAAACACTCAGAATAGTACTGTACACATGTTTGTTTAGTGCTTACCTTTGAACAAAACATTTAAGCAGTAAACCATCCATCCATCCATCTTCTTCCGCTTATCCGGGGTCGGGTCGCGGGGGTAGCAGCCTAAGTAGGGAGGCCCAGACTTCCCTCTCCCCAGCCACTTGGAGCAGTTCCTCCGGGGGAATCCCAAGGCGTTCCCAGGCCAGCCGAGAAACATAGTCCCTCCAGCGCGTCCTGGGTCTTCCTCTGGGTCTCCTCCCGGTGGGACGTGCCCGGAACACCTCACCAGGGAGGCGTCCAGGAGGCATCCTAACCAGATGCCCGAGCCACCTCAACTGGCTCCTCTCGATGTGGAGAAGCAGCGGCTCTACTCCGAGTCCCTCCCGGATGACTGAGCTTCTCACCCTATCTCTAAGGGAGAGTCCAGCCACCCTGCGGAGAAAACTCATTTCAGCCGCTTGTATCCGAGATCTTGTTCTTTCGGTCATAACCCAAAGCTCATGACCATAGATGAGGGTGGGAACGTAGATCGATCGGTAAATTGAGAGCTTTGCCTTTTGACTCAGCTCTCTCTTCACCACGACAGACCGGTACAGCGCCCGCTTCACTGCGGACGCTGCACCTATCCGCCTATCGATCTCACGCTCCAGTTTTCCCTCATTCGTGAACAAGATCCCGAGATACTTAAACTCCTCCACTTGGGGCAGGACCTCCTCCCCGACCCGGAGAGGGCATGCTACCCTTTTCCGGCTCAAGACCATGGCCTCGGATTTGGAGGAACTGATCCTCATCCCGGCCGCATCACACTCGGCTGCAAACCGCTCCAGTGAAAGTTGTAAATCACGAACTGATGAAGCCAGTAGGACCACATCATCTGCAAAAAACAGAGAAGCGATTCTAAGGTCACCAAAACGGATCCTCTCAACACCTTGGCTGCGCCTAGAAATTCTGTCCATAAAAGTTATGAACAGAATCGGTGACAAAGGGCAACCTTGGCGGAGTCCAACTCTCACCGGAAACGAGCCTGACTTACTGCCGGCAATGCGGACCAAGCTCTGACACCGGTCGTACAGGGACCTAACAGCCCTTATCAAAGGGCAGTAAACATTTTTAATAAACACTTTAAAAGTTACAAATGTCTTTGGTGCCTGTTTGTTTTCCAGATATATTAGTGTGTGTGAATGACAGGGATTAACTTAAAACACTTTGTAGACCGGTGCTTTATGAAGTTCAGTAGGGGTGCACTGATAAATCGGCCAGCCAATTTATCGGCCCCAATGTCCTTAATTTTTGGAAATCGGTCGATACTTCCATTAGTAAACGATTTTAGCGATTTTGTTTTTGTTGTTGTTTTAACAATTGTCTAAACTTCATTTATATTTCAGAGCACTCATGGCCAGTTAAAACAAGTTTGTATTGTTTCAAGGATATTGTTCAAGGGTATGTTTTTCAATAAAATAATATTGGAAAATTGAAGGTGCATTGGGACCTTATAACACCCGACAGCATTGCTTATAAAACAAAATTGGTATCGGCCAAAATCAGAATTGGCAGGTCAGACTTTTTAGAAATTGGTGATCAGCCAGAAAACTGCAATTGGTTTGGTGCACCCCTAGCCTGGTTAAAACCAGACCCTTGTCCTTCACTTCGCTTCGTACTAGGGTCTGGACTTTCTCCATAGAGAAACGATTCTTGCTGGAGGCGTGGCCTCTGCCTGAGGAACAAAACCATTGGATCTTAGAAAAATTTTGTACAGGGAAAGCATTCTGCTCCCTCCCCTCTGTGCTCTGCCGAACTTGACATCAGCTCCGCCTCCTGCTGCAGTCTCTCGCTGCAGCTGCATATTCTGTGTTTATATGTTAATAAAACGTTCTAATAAAATAAAACCATGTAGCGCTGGTCCAGCACACCAGAAGACCAGAAAATATGCAGGGACTCGGGCAGCAACATAAAACCCATGGCGGTTTGTTTTAAAGGAGAAGTTGACAATGCTAAACCAATGTGGCTGGATAGCTCAACTGATAAGGCGTCTGCCTTCAGTCCCAAAGCTCGTGGGATCAAGTCCCGCATGGTACAATGTTTTTTTTTTTTTTTTTATTCATTCCAGATTAAAAAAGCACAAGAAAACTATTTACAAAACAGCAAGGAATAAAACAATGCATTAAATGAAAGGAATCAGACGAAGAAAATAATCTTATCTGCCCCTTCTCAAACTATTTTTTTTTCAAACACTCTTTTATTGGATAAAAAAAGAAGAATGTGTTAACCACAGCCTGTGGTTAACACATTCTTCTTTCTTCACAGGCATATTAACTACTTTTTTTATCCAATAAAAGACAAATGTAAAATTAGTTGTTTGAATCGAGTGTTTGAAAAAAAAAATAGTTTGAGAAGGGGCAGATAAGATTATTTTCTTCGTCTGATTCCTTTCATTTAATGCATTGTTTTATTCCTTGCTGTTTTGTAAATAGTTTTCTTGTGCTTTTTTAATTTGGAATGAATAAAAAAAAAAAAAAAACGTTGTACCAAGCGGGACTTGATCCCACGAGCTTTGGGACTGAAGGCAGACGCTTTATCAGTTGAGCTATCCAGCCACATTAGTTTAGCATTGTCAACTTCTCCTTTAAAAGTGGGCGGTTCGTTCGAACCCCCCGAACCCCCCTTGCCTACGCGCATGAAACCCTAGTTTAATTCTCTCGTGACAACCTGAGGCACTTCCTTATTCTTTGCACTCAGCGGAGAGAGAGGAGGAGGAGGGAGCGATCACTTGACTTTTGGCAAAAAAACAAAAGAAAACTCCAGATAAGTGATTAAGAAGGGGAATTTAACACTTTTGTGTCACATATACAGTCCTGCATCGCTTTGAATGAGAACATGCGGCTGCTCGCTGGCTGCGCGCTGGGACAGGTGGGGGCATGGGTTAGGGGCCAAAAACTCCGGCCCTTCTGTTCTCTGATTGGTCCGGTCAAAAATCAGCCGGAGAAATCGTTGTCTATGGGAGAAGTCCCAGACAGTGAAGGGAAATGAGAATTGAGCGGAGCTGTGCAGGAATGCGAGGGCCAGGCTACCGCACCCCTAAAGTTCAGTCCATTGACCAATGGTTCTGCCACATTCAATATAGCGGATGCTCCGATGCACCGCTGCAGCGGGTCACCCGCTCAACAAGGTGTCTAAAACTGACTCACCAGTTCTCTGTTGTGAACGCCCTGGCAGATGTCAATAGCCAATCAGTGATGAAGAAAGGTTGGGGGAGCTTTGCTAAAAACAATGAATGATTATTTGAAAAGTGTTTAAAATGTCAACTCAAAAACTGCATATCTGACTCCAAATCCACCCAAATTATCCCCACCTGCCCAAAGCAATTTTTACTTGCAAAATCAGAATGAAAACCTCCCAATTGGCGGTAAACACCCAATCTTGCAACACTGCTTCTAACTGCTCATGCTTCAGTTAACGCAGCGGTACACGTAATGGTAACCAGAAATACATGTTACCAAAATAAAAGTATAAGAGCATTATTCAAAACTCTTAACAGTTTAAGTCTTTAGCTAGGCCCTAACAAAGTTGGTCACCCAACTCCAGAGCTGGGTGACCAAATTTTGTTGCCTTTGTGGTGGGAGCTAGGGATGCGCAATATAAACGGTACACGGTAGAAACGATAGAAATTTAGCCTACGATAGAGATCTGTATGCTGGTGAAGATTCTCAGATAGAGATCTGTCTTCTACCGGCTAACCGCAGAAAATCACAGTTGTCAGATTTAATCTTTACTTTTTTTTAGTTTAAAACAGTGCATAAGTGGTGTTGAAGTGTACAATCAGAGTTGTCAGAGTTAATCGTTACTTTTTTGTGTGTTTAAAACTGTGCGTAAGTGGTGTTAAAGTCTTTTCTTCGAGTGCTAAGTAGCGAAGCTATAAGCTAACTACGTCCGGCTTGCCGTAGTGTTGCCATTCGGATGCATGCGCAAAACGCTGTTCTGTTGTAAGTTTTTTTAATTTTTTGTCGAAAGTTAAAGTAAGCGTTAGTCAGCTTTAGAGAAACCTGCCCTCTGATCTGTGAACAGAATGCTGTGTTGTGTGATTTTACTGCGAGACCCTCTGGTCAAAGCCACAGAGGAAACTGGTTGCCTTGTCGGCTCTCCTTAAAGCTGAAGGAGACACCCACTAGAGCAGGGGTCATCAACCTTTTCGAAACTGAGAGCTACTTTGTGGGTACGGAGTCATACAAAGGGCACCAGTTTGATAAGCTCTTCGGAAATAACAAAGCGTAAATTGAAAAAAAAATGTATAATAAACATATTTTTAAGAACATATTTTTAAGATAGACATTTTTAAAGACATTTTAAAATGTATATAAATACAAAAAAGGAATGACTGAATAAAATAAAATTTTAAACGCAGCTTAGTAGTGAGTTGTGCTATTTTTAGAACGGGTCCAAGGGCACCTCAAATGGTCCTCCTTGGGGGCACCCGGGTGCCCGCGGGCATTGTGTTAGTGACCCCTGCACTAGAGGGTTGGAGGGTGAAGTGTTTTCAGTGTAAAATGCTGCTCTGTTGCTGTTAATTTTTTAAGTGACAATATTGGAAACTGTTAAGAGTTAACAACATATTCTTTAGTTTAAAACTTATGGCTAAAACTACACAAGATATATTTTGCACTGTTTTGCACTACAAGAAAGAAGCCTAACGCCAAAAATACACTACACGCGTTGCAGCTCCGCCCCGCTCCGGTCCGACCTCCGCAGCAAATACGCACCCATTATAATCAATGACAGAATTTACACTGGCTCCGCACGGCTGCGGAGAGCGGACGGCAGTCCGTCAAAATTAGAAATTTTTCTATTTCTGCCGGACGCCGGAGCTGTGCCGGAGTCAACTTTTGAAGATTACGTCGCACCAACAGGAAAAGGAACGAGCACAACTTCCGTATTTACAAAATAAAATCACCACGGGCGGACTAATCCTAGCTCTATACGGATTTATTTGTACAAAAATGCTGTCAAACTATCATTTATGACTACGCCTACAAACGCAATACAAGAAATAAAAAGAAATACAAGAAATAAATAAAGTATTTTATTCTGAAATGTAATACATCACTTCCTGTTGCTCAAACCATGTCCTGTAGCTCATTTACGAGAGAATATCAAGGCAGCAGTCTCTACTGTTGTTCTCCTTCTTCCACCGAGTGAATTGTTTTGTTCTGACTTACTTATTTATCACTTGATTTATCGCGCAATCTCGCAATTCCCGCGCATGCGTCTCGGAGCAGCGCATCCACTCGGACCTGAGCTGAGCGCAGGTAATGGAAATTGGACTCGCACAGCTGCGACCTGCGGAGCGGGGCGGAGCGGAGCCGCGTGTAGTGTATTTTTGGCGTAATGCTTGAGTTGTTAATTATTTAAAAACTCTCTGGACCTAGTAGTGAAATGTTCTTAATAGAGATTATTTTGTGGTATAGCAGTTTTCAAAATAAATTATGGCAAAAGGACACCTTATGCTTTTTTTTTCATTCCTATTGCAAGTTTTATACCAAAAACATATTGCGATATACAGTATACAGTATTGTTATCGCCACCCTTCACAATACATATCGTGATATGAATTTTATGCCATATTGCACATTCTTAGCGGGAGCCTTTGATTAAATGTCCGTTATGTTCTTATAGACATGTTGGCTTTGTCAGAGGTATGGCTTCTGGTCAGGTCTGGACTGTTACTTTACATCTTAACATCTGCATGTTACCTGAGCCCAGTTTGACCAGTTTTATGCATCAGTCAGTCTGCCTGTTTGTCTTCTGGGCCTCTAATGATGAGCCGTCACTCTGCAGGATGTTCTATGGGACAATATTAGAACAAAAACAGGAAGTGAGAGTGAAAGTTAAAGCTGCATAGCAGTGGCGATTTTAGCCTGTTTTTGGGGGGTGCTCAAGCACTCCTAAATTTTAACAGCACCCCTGGGAAAATTTTTGGCGGGAGGGGGTCTGAGTTTGGGTTCTGTTTTTTGCATTTATGATTCAATGCAACAAAATCAGCACAGTTAAAGGGTAACAGATCATTGTAAAACTTGGTTTATTTTCATAATGACCAATTGCTGGATGCCCCTGAGCTTCTGGCTTTCAGTAACAATGGCCCTCTGAGCAGTTCAGTTGAATAGTCCTGCTTTAGAGGGTGGAATACAATTTATTCCATTTCCAAAACAAACTGGAAAAATGTAAAAGATTAATAAAGTCCTGAGGCGACCTCATGAGCAGCTGCATACAACGGTGATAAACAGAAAGTCAAAGTCAACTTTATTGTCAGAACTGCAATATGTACAGGACATACACAGGACCGAAATTGCGTTTCTCTCAGTCCCTCGGTGCAACAGTAACCATCTAAACACTAAACACTAAAACATTTAATACACATAAGCATAAAATAGTAAAAAAGTGTAACACTGTCCTGAGTTTTTTCATAATAGTATAAAAGTATGAAAATTTACACCAACACTGAAACACCAAACACCCCTAAAACACCAAACACCCAATGAACATAAGCATAAAATGAAATAATAAAAGTGTAATACTGTCCTGAGTTTTTGCATAGTAGTATGAAAAGTATAAAAACGTAAATCTATAAAATAAACTGAAGTTTCTAGCGTTGACATTTGCAAAGAGTGGCACAGCAGCATATAAGTTAATGTACACAGTACATGTATGAGGTAGTTGATGTTGGTATAGAGGCAAAGTGGCATATGCAGTGAGGCACATAAGGCACATTTGGCATCCTTAGATAAGGCTAGTCAGAGAATGCTGTATATGTATCTGC